>CM067382.1:64525016-64572463 GCA_034510155.1 Eucriotettix oculatus | reverse complement strand
CAATTTTACAACGTTTCGTGCCACATTTACTATCATTTTCAGACGACACAGTTTAAAAATGCTGTTAAGAAGTTAAACTTATGTTTTAAAGATTAATTAAATTTTTCTGTCAGTGAATTTTCATTTTCGAAAATTGTTTTTTTTCCCGTTTGAAATAATATTTCCCATTCTTTCCCCTAAAACATTTTGCGGCTGTTCCTATTTCCTTTCCTTTCCTGATTATTGATCGTTTGAGAATTATATCAATCAATTTCACGACGTTTCGTGCCCCACTTACTGTCGTTTTCAGGTGACACAGATTAAAAATGCAAGGTAATGATTTTAAAAATGTTATTCTATAAAGATGAATTTAATTTTTTTGGTCGTTTGAGAATTATATCAATCAATTTCACAACGTTTCGTGCCCCATTTACTATCATTTTCAGACGACACAATTTAAAAATGCTGGTAAAGAATTAAACTTATGTTTAAAGATTAATTTAAATTTTTTGGCACTGAATTTTCTTTTTCGAAAACTTTTTTTTTCTAGTTTGAATTAATATTTCCCATTCTTTCCCCTAAAACATTTTGCGGCTGTTTCTTTTCCTTTTCTGAATGATTATTGATCGTTCGAGAATTAAAGCAATCAATTTTAACGACGTTTCGTGCCCCATTTACTGTCGTTTTCAGGTGACACGAATGATTTTAAAATTGTCATTTTATAAAGATTAATTTAACTTTTCATCGTCAAAATTTCTGTTCTGTTTCAGTTTTGAATCAAATCTTAATTTATTTTCATTGCTGCTAGATATGTTTAGTAATTTTACTTAGGGGTTATTTGGTAATAGAAACGTAAAAAGGTGAAGCAAGTGGCTGCTGTAAGTTTTCCGGCGGTGTAGATGGATTAAATTTGTGGTCCCCGGGATTAAAGTTTCACGCGGTTGGAATCCCAGGAAGGGAGGGAATTTTACCCCTGCAATGGAAGTGAGTGTGATATCGTGACGCGTTGGATTCCGAAAGTTTTTATTAGAATTTTTTTTTCGTTTTGAAAGGGGGGTGGTTGTTGTTGAGGGGGCTAAACAAAAGGCAGCCACTATGGTAAACGTCTTACTGTCAGCTATTAACAATTTATACATGCAGAGAGAGAGAGAGAGAGAGGATGAGTGGGAGACAGCGAAATCCACATATGTGGCGTATTTATACATGACATTTCGAGCGATCTGTAAAAAAAAAATGCTCATCTCTGTCCGGCAATCTATCAGCTCGATGGCGTCGTCGTCGTCCTTCGCTGCATTTGCGTCGCGTTGCGTATCTATAACGGAATTCGATATTTCCTCCTGCAGCGCCACCAGCAAATAGCAAGGGCCACCGGAACTATTTATCATGCGCGACGGCGGGGCGTATATTTTGCTTCGCAGACCTTTTTAAACGAGGGAAAGCGCGGTGGGTCGGTCGTCAGCCTCAGTCACCCACCGCATCCCCTTTCACCCTCCCATCCAAAAAAAAAGAAACATGTACTCTAACACATTTCCAATATACGACGTCATAAAAAAATTTACAACTGTTAATTCAACCCTTAATTCTACAAAACTGCCCCTAAACACTTCAACTAGACATTCTGGCCGATGATGATGAGGTGCCGCCGCAGACTACAAACAAACAGAGGTCTGGAAAGGGGGGCAAGAGAGTTGAGAGAGAGAGGCTCAAAACATATGAAGAATGGCAACGCCGTTGGGATGATAAGGTGGTCCAATTAAAGGCCGATGGACCCATAGGTAGGTTGTTAATAAGATCAATTAAAGACTGGATTGATCGGAAACACGGAGAAGTGAATTATTATCATCTTACTCAACTCTTGACCGATCACGGCTGCTACAGGACTTCTACAGGGTTTGCCATAGATAATTCACCTGCATCACGCCGCCCTCTGAATGTGGAGTTAATGAGACACCAGCAGAACACGTGTTTTTCAGTTGCTCGAGATTTTCATATGGGGGGAGACGAGCATCATTAGAAAGTGATATTGGAACCTCAATAACACCAGATAATTTGATACCCAATATTATGCTTGCTGCTGGCTGCTCTCACAACCTAATAATACCTGGAATAAAGTAAGCGCATATGATGCAGCCTCTACAGTAATTCAAAGATTAAGAAATTACGGAAAAAAAGAGAGAAATAATAGTGTTTAAAGGAGACAGAGAGAGAGAGAGAGAGAGAGACTGCTTCCTGTGAAGTAATGTCCAAGGCCGGTCGCACAGGAAAATACACACACAGTCATCGTTGGAAAGAGAGGGAGGTGTTCTTTTTTAGTGGGTAGAATCAGTCCCACACTAATCTCCAGTGCGGACCCTCAGATAGTGTCTTTACAAGATTTTCACCTGCCCTCGCAAAACAAAAAAAGAAAACCTTCAGTAAAACTTCAACAAAATCCTACACGTTGAACTACTCTTCAGTGACGTCAGAAGGTTACACCACCGCGCCGCCGCGCGTGACGAAAATCTCGAGAACAACCAGGGTAGTAGACCGGATGCTTAAAAAAAATTCACCCCCTCCCCACACACACACAGCAATAAATAAAAAGTCGAACATAATGTCACCTAAAAATTCCCCTCTCCTCAAATTTGAGAGTGAGGTGACGCTTGAGGACCCTGGGACAAGGAAGGGGGTTTAAATTCTATTTGACAGAACCCCTCTGATGATGACGATGATGGTTATTATTATTATTATGAACCATCAGCGATAAATCCTTCCCTCTCTCTCTCACCCACCCCCTTCCCCCTTAAATAAAAAACAACAACCCTCAACCCTAACACATTTCCAATATATTCAACTGTTAATTCAACCCTTAATTCATCTGGATTGCTACAATCTGCCCCCTTAACACTTCAACTACCTTCGGTAAAACTTCAACAAAATCCTACACGTTGAACTACTCTTCAGTGACGTCAGAAGGTTACACCACCGCGCCGCCGCGCGTGACGAAAATCTCGAGAACAACCAGGGTAGTAGACCGGATGCTTAAAAAAATTCACCCCCCACACACACCACAACACACAGCAATAAATAAAAAGTCGAACATAATGTCACCTTAAAATTCCCCTCTCCTCAAATTTGAGAGTGAGGTGACGCTTGAGGACCCTGGGACAAGGAAGGGGGGTTTAAACTCTCTCTTTGACAGAACCCCTCTATTGATGACGATGATGATTATTATTATGAACCATCAGCGATAAATCCTTCCCTCTCTCTCCCTCCCACCCCTTTACCCCCACCCCCTAAATAAAAAAACAACAACCCTCAACATGTGTACAAAATGGCGGCGGCGGCGCTGCTTTAGTATTGACATTTCATGAATTCGTAATCCTTGTCAAGTAGCCTATCGCATCACCCCCCCACACACACTCCCACCCCCCACCCCCGTGTGCAATTCCGCAGTAATACGCTTCACACAGGACTAAATATTACTCGCAATAAATGCGCTATAGGTGCTGCGGTGGCCGGATTGAAAATTAATATTAACCGTACGACTTTTTTGTATTGATTTTTTTTACTTTTCACAATAGGATTTCGGTGGTGGTTTATTTTTATTTTTTTTTCGTTCGTTATTTATGTAAATATTTGTCTCCCACCTTCCCAACTACCGAAAACATATATTTTCGTCCGGTTATATATTTTTACAAGCAGCTTTTTGTAACTAACATAGCAGGTTTTCGTCGGAGGTTACGTCACTGTGACGTGGGCTGACGTCATCGTTCGGACCCCGGCCGCTGAAGCGCACTAACAAGCTTCCTTTAACGAGGTTAATGGGATATTCGTACAGGGGATTATTTTAATTAGATAATTAACCTCTTCTCTGGAGTTACCACAAATAAACAAAGTAACCCACCAGTGGATGAGCCCCGCTTTCATCCCTTATTTTCACATAAATCAAAATCAATAATGTCTAAGAAATTTGATTTTTATAATAGTACACGAAAAAATCAGGATCAAATTACGAGAGAAGTCAGTGAATATATAATTTTTAAAAATCATCCCCCTCCCTTCCTGACATGACTCATTTTTTCCCTCATTGCTACTACTTTATTTACTTTTCCACCTCTTCACAGCATCCCCTATTTATATTTCTACTGAGTAAATTATCGTCATTTACAAATATTACACAAAGACACACCCCTATTAACCTCCCCTAAAAGGGAATTTAAAATTATTTTCAATATATATAGTTTTTTTTTCAACACGCTAATACTTTATTTTCCTTTTCCTTGACTGAGAGGAAAAGGTACCTTAAATCCAAAAAGAAAAAATCCACAGACTAATTCCATTAACTTGTGGTAGTAAACCCTTGAAAAAAAAATACCACCTCCAACCCTATTTTATCATTCACTTCTTGGACTAGTGACCTAAACGTCAGTTTTCTCCTTCTTGTTATTTTAATTTTTTTAAATTCATCGTTCATTACAAAACTATCAGGAGGCAAAAGTTGATATGGACTTAGCCTTAATTTCTTACCACCATACATGTATTTTGGTTTTTTTTTGCCTTCGTTACTGGCTTCATCGCTTTTACTTCTTCTTGATTCACTCTCATGACAATCATCATCTGCGGAGAATCACAATAAAGTCAAATAGATTTTCCTCTTGTTACTATTTACTCGTCACCTGCACCTGTACTGACGCTGCCACCTGCTATTTACCATGTAAATACACACACACACAATATATATATAGCAACAAGAAACCTGCTGTCGAAACAGGGAGGTTATGTGAGTCGCTGAGTTTAATTCTGACATTTAACAAGCATTTTAAACTGCAGTTCAGCCCCTGACGGTAATTTTTTTAAGTCGGCTAAATCAGCTGACATTTCCGTCGAATAAATCCTTCTCCGTGTCGACTCCACCTTTCTTGAGTGGAAACTGTCTTCAAAAGTTTGCAAATGACTTAGACTTTAACAAGCCTGTTATATGTATATAATTTATGAAATAACACTCAGTGTTGTAAAGCGAAACACTAATTTGTTCAAACAAATGGCGAGTTTCATGAATAATACCGCGCGTGAACTAGAAATCAGTCGTTTCAGACCTAAGGTCGGACAAGCACGCCCTTGTTCTCTCTCTCTCTACACAGAAAAGTATACACAAAACACCCCCGGTGGGATAATTTTATACAACAGCCTCCTTCCGTCCTTCCTCCAGCCAGAAGGTTAAAAATAGTAACTACAAAAGTTTCGTGTGAAGCAGAGTAAAACTATTATTTTAAATGGGCGGAGTCTGCTAGCTGTTTTAACTCCCGTGGTGCACGATTTTCGCTTAATCACCTTCTAGAATTTAAATCAAGGTTCCTCGCTCTGCAAGTGTTGAATGACTGCTGCTGCCAATTTCATAAAATAGCACATCACAATATCCTTAAAATTTCTATTCAGTTTTTTCTGCCTCCCATTTTGTTGTTTGTTTCATGTATATAGCGCATGCTAGCTGCTGCGAGCAAGGACCAGTTTTCATTCTCTGGTCCTAGTAGTTAAACTCCCTCCATACGTGTTCTCAGATGTGTGTGTGCTTGTTTTGTGTTTCCCATTGTGTGTGTGTGTGTGTGTGTGTCCATTGGTGTTTGTGTTTTTACATTGACTTTTTGTCTATATACCATTTATCTTTATACTAATGTATTGTTTATAGTTTATTTGTCTATTAATTATTCAACTTTAAATTTTATTAATTTTTATCCTCAATCGAGGGATTAATGGAAACAACAATAAATCTAAATATAAACTATTTATACTATATTTTCCAACCCCCCCTCCCTCTCCCTTCCCTCCCCCTGCACCACGACATTTTCTGTGGTTTCATTTTTAACCCCCACTGAGCGTCGTGAGATAGGGGTTAACAAGATGACTGAGGTTATTAGTGTCGAAACCGGGGTTATGGGAGTCGCTGAGTTTTGATTCTCCCCTTATCCGACACGCGCAAGAAGAATTATTACATTGGACGGAGGAAAGGAGAAGTGAGTTAATTATTTCGGATCCCATTTGAAAAGTGCTACACACACACACGGAGTGAAAGAACTTGAACTTGGGGGGTGAGAGGGAGGTGAAGGAGGAGGACTTCCTTCACCTCTCTCTCTCTCTCTCTCTAGCTTACCTTCCATATACTTTGCAAGCCAAGTCACATTTCTGCGGAAGAGAGAGAGAGAGAGAGACAGGCTTCTCCTTCAATTAGATTTAATAGCGAGGCAAGCCATAATAATTAGCGCTCCTTGTGGGAAGTTTAGTAATTAGTTTGACTCCGTGTGGGAGGGAGACTTGCGCGGTGGCGGCGGCTTGAGGAAGTATTTACGGAGGTGGTTGGTAATAACAGTGATACCAACCAACCTGTAGACCATCCTCGTCCTCGTCCTCCTCCTCCTCCTCCTCCTGACTATTCACCAAATCTTGGAACTTCTGCTGGAGACTCCGATGACCACTCAGAGGATAATTGCTCGGAAGATGTTATCATGACCCGCTAAATACTGACGTCATTCCAACTAAATTAATTTTTAACTTTAAAAATTTCTCTACCATTTTTACAATTTTAAAAATTTTCGAGGCCGTCTCCGTGACCCGAAATCCGTTCCCTCCATTTTTTTTTATTTAAAGTTGACTTCATTTTCAATATTTCATACAGAAATATTTCAGTTCCACTTCTTTAATCATCTAATAACTGCAAAAAGGGTTTTGTAAAATAAAACGAATAGAGTTTTAATCAAATAACATTAAACAATGAAATATAAATTTTTTTAAGTAATAATTATGATTTAATATTCTTAAGTCGACGGGATAAAAGAGATATTTAGGAAACCTTTTATAACTAGCAACAAATACGTTCGGCTTATATATAAAAACCAAAGAATGGGGTTATAAATACTTATTTTTTCCCTTTCACTCCCCTAATCAATTTTTCCACCCCCTCCCCCGTCCCCCCTCCCCCGATAAGTTTTAACCCCCATTTTTTATCACTTCTGAATTCCCTTTTGTAAATAAGGGAAAATGTTTATTCATCAACTTCATTTCATTCCTTAAAAGAAACCCTGTGGAATGAGACAGAGTAAATGTCACGGAAACTGTAAATGGGGTTTCTAAATATCTTTCGTCCCTCTCCCTAATAAAATTTAATTTTAAAAATATTTTAAAAAATAAAATAAATTTCATCTTAATTGTCATAGAAGACAATAATTCCGTTTTAAAATATTTTTTTTATTAATGTAAGCCCAACGTATTTGTTGTTAATTTTAAAGGGGGGTTTCTAAATATCCTTCTTTTCCCTCTCCCTAAAAATTTTAAATGTTATAAAAGATAACATTTCGTTTTCAAATTATATTTTTAATTGTAAAGCCGGACGTATTTGTTGTTAAATTTAAAGGCTTCCCTGAAAATATCCCATTTTTTTCCTCCCTCTCCCTTAGAAAATTAAATCATAAATAATATTTTAAAAATTATATTTCAAGTTAAATGTCATAAAAGACAATAATTCGTTTTCAAATTATATTTTTTATATATTTAAGCAGAACGTATTTGTTGCTAGTTATAAAAGGTTTCTTCTTAAATATCTCTTTTATCCAGTCGACTTAAGAATATTAAATCATAAGTATTACTTAAAAATTTATATTTCATGTAAAACGTTACGAAAGACGACAATTCGTTTTCAAAAAAAAATTCTTTTTAATGTATGCCAGACATATTTGTTGTTAACTTTTAAGGGGTTCCTAAAATATTCCCTCCTTCTCTTACTCTCCTCAAAAGAAAATTAAAACATTATACTATTATTATTTAAAAAAAATTTATTTGGCGTCATAAAAGACAATGTTCCGTTTTTCAAAATATTTATTTTTAAATGTAAGCCGAACTTATTAGTTGTTAAATTTAAAGGGGTTCCTAAATATCCTCTTTTTTCCCCCGTCCCTAAAAAAATTAAATAATTATATATTTAAAAAAAATATATATAGTTCAAGTTAAATGTCCATAAAAAACCACAATTCGTATTTGTTGTTATTTTTAATGATTATGACGAAAAAAGTGTAATTTTTTTTAAATGTTACGTACAAAGTAATATTTAAAAAGGATGTTTTAAATTTTTTTTGTGTTGAAATAAAATGTAAATTCATTAAATGGATAGGGTTTTTTATTTTGATTTTACAAACGTATCGAACTAGGTTTGATTATTATGTAATAAACTATAATTAACGATACTCTTCAAAGTTTTAATTTAAATTAAAAATGGACGCCCTACTTATAGTCGTATCGGTGCATCGAATTGAAACTATATTTTTTTAATTACAATTTTGAGTAGTAATTTATTTTTTTTTTCAAAGAGAAACCCTGGTCGACGAGTAATCATTTTACCGTTTACGGTCTCCTGATAACCTCACACACACATGCACACACACACATATATATATATTTCCCCCTTTCCCACCCCTTCAGCCCTCTGTCCGCATTAATCCACAGCGATTTATCAGCTAAATCTCTTATTACCTTGGCCCCCTTTGTTGTTATTCGTTCACATCATCATCAGCAGCAGCAGCAGCAGCAGTTGGCGGAACTGTAATGAGCAAGTACACACAACAAACGACAACAGTTGTTGGAAATAATTTTGCGTGACTTGAGCTGCTGGAAATAACTTGCATGCAAAACAGTCTTCAAACCCAGTGCCGTGGATGGGGAAGGGGGGAAAAATATATATACCCGCTGGAAAATTATTTAAATTTCATCACGTTTAAAAGGAAGACAGGAAAAGAAAAAAAAATGAGGGGGTTGGTGGGTTTCGTCATCACGAATAAGGGGGAGAAAAGATTAAGTTTTAAAGAATTTCGTAAGTTAAACAATTCAGATCGTCTCAGATTTAAAAATGTAATATAAGCTGAAGAAATTAAATAAGTACTTTGACTGTAAGTTGGTAGTAAAATTTATTCGATGTGATAATTGTGAAGAAAAAAACACAAGTTAATTGATTTCTTATTTATCAACAGTTTTTATGTAAGGGTCTATTTCGTGTAAATTTAGGGAAACAAAATTAAATTACCCAATTAATCGGTTAACTGTTAATTTTGACGTAAGGGTCCCAATTAATGTTAATTAATTATTCAAATTCAATTATCAAAATCGTTTCCAATTTATTAGACTTAATTGTTGTGAAAAAGACAGAAGTTAATTTATTTCTTGTTTTGTTAATAATTTTGTTGTGAAAGGGTCAATATAATGTTAATTTAGAGATACAAAAACAAATACGAATAAGAGGGAGAAAAAATTAATTTTTAAAGAATTTCGTAAGTTACACAATTCAGATCGTCTCAGATTTAAAATTGCAATATAAGCTGAAGAAATATCAAAACCTCACTGACGAAACGTCGGGTCAATTAAATAAGTACTGTGATAATTGTGAAGAAAAACAGAAGTTAATTGATTTCTTATTTATCAATAGTTTTTATGTAAGGGTCTATTTCGTGTAAATTTAGGGAAAGAAAATTAAATTACCCTATTAATTAGTTAACTGTTAATTTTGACGTAAGGGGTCCAATTAATGTTAATTAATGATTCAAATTCAATTATCAAAATCATTTCCAATTTATTAGACTTAATTGTTGTGAAAAAGACAGAAGTTAATTTATTTCTTGTTTATTAATAATTTTGTTGTAAGGGTCAATATAATGTTAATTTAAAGATAGAAAATCAATTATCTATATCTAGTTTTTGATTTTTTAGATTTAATTATTGTAAGAAAATCAAAAGTTAATTAATTTCTTGTTTGTTAATAAGGGCAAATTTAATATAGTTTATGGAATGTAAGCCAATTGTCGTTGATTAATTAACTAAATTAGTATCTTCCGTGACTAGTTAACCTCATAATTATCAGTTTTTAGTCGTCAATTATTGTTAGAGCAGCTACGAATTTTATCCCATATGTAGAGGTACCTCGGCAATTTTATTTTATTCTTCACGAACAGCCGATTCTATGCCGCCAAGAGGGAAAAAGGAAAATTTGGCATTAATCAACGTTTCAGCGCAACTGTTATGAGGGCGACACAAAGTGACGAATGATTTTACTCATTCGGCAGGACTTCTGGTCTATTTTTTTTTCTGATTTATTATTCTCGCAATCCAATCAGCCAGGGGCAGAATTTTGATCTCCATTTTTTTTCTCTCTCTGTGTGTCTATTTCCCCGTCTCTGTCCATTCCAACACCCTCAATTTCCTCCCCCTCCAGCCGTATTCTATATTCTATACGTTTGTCTTTTTTCCCCCCTCCCGTCTCCCTCAGCACCACACAGCACCAACAACAGCAACACTTTGAGTAAACAAATATGCTCTGTTAAATTTTCATGCGGTTCAAAATTTCTCTCGTCCATGTCTGCTTTCCCTGGCTGGTTGCATACAGAGAGACAGACGGACCTGTCGTTCACTCTCTCTCCACCCTGCAAAGTGTTACGGCTGTATGGAATAATTATAGCAGAGGTTGGCAGCGCACGAGTTCCTCTATATTTAATTAGCAGATCGAGGAATCGGAAATCTGTCTCTCGCTATCTCTATCTCTCTCTGTAACACAGAGACTGAGAACAGGGGGTGGGGTGAAATGGAGAATTGAAGTTGTAATAACAGCAGTGATCGTCGAGTAGCGAGCGACAAATGGTGAAATGAAATCGTCAGAATAATTCGGAAGAATTTTAACGGCGTAGTCGACAAAACGAGATAATAAATAAATGAAGTTCAGGAATAAGAGGAAAATTAACAATTAATACACTGACAGCTTAAGTAAGCTCTAACGTTAGGTTTGTTACACATTAATTACAAATTTACAAAAAAAAAATAATTGAAAAGGAAAAATGATGATTTAATTGACTCTAAATATCGATGTCAATTAATAGCTTGCCAGATAATTTATGACTGATGACGAGTTTCGTTACGATGGGGGGGGGGGAGAGCAGGATATGTGAAATAATGTATTATTATTATTATTAATCCACATTGATTATAAATTTTAAAAATCAAATGATTCAATAGAAACACTTAGGATTTAATTGACTCTAAATATTGGTATCAACTAATAGCTTGTCAGATAATTTATGGCTAATGACGGGTGTAATTACAACAACACTGACGTCACACAACCAGAAGGTCAACTGGAGGGGATAAAAATAATGTATCATTATTAATACACATTGATTCTAAATTTAAAAAATCAAATAATTTATTAGGAAAAATTTATGATTTCATTGACTCTAAATATTGATGTCAATTAATGGCTAATCAGATAATTTATGGATAAATGACGAGTTTAGTTACGACACTGACGTCACACAACCTAAACGTCATTGGGTGGGAATGAAATAATGTATTATCATTATTATTACACATTGATTGTAAATCTAAAAATCAATTAATTTAATAGGAAAAAATTACGATTCAATTGATTTTAAATATTGACATCAATTAATGGCTTTTCAGATAATTTATGGATAAATGACGAGTTTAGTTACGACACTGACGTCACACAACCTAAACGTCATTGGGGGTGGGAATGAAATAATGTACTATTATCATTATTATTAATCCACATTGATTGTAAATCTAAAAATCAATTAATTTAATAGGAAAAAATTACGATTCAATTGACTCTAAATATTGTCATCAAGTAATGGCTTGTCAGGCAATTTATGGATAAAAGACGAGTTTAGTTCCATCACTGACGTCAGTCACACAACCTAAAAGTCAACGGGGGGATGAAATAATGTATAACGAAATTTTTGCGTGAAAAGGGAATTATTATTGGCAAAGACAGTTTTGTCTGACCAATGTACAACCACTCGAGAAATTATTACAACGTTACATTATGAGAGATAAACGGATCGGCAACATCTTCAAGGGTTTTGTTTGTTTGGTAGCTAAAAAAAGACAAGGGTGTTTTCATCAACTGTCCTGAAGTGTATTTATAAAATAAATATATAGCCCCAATATCGCTTGGAGTCTCATTGAATTGAATGTAAAACGTTTTTGTGTTTGGCTTTTCAGGTTTTTCTCTCCCCCTCTCTCTCTCTTTTTTTTTGGCTGTTGCTGCTGTTGTAAAACTCGCTCCATAAAACTCTGTTTCAATAATCGTGTTTGTTCCAATGTAGCAGTCCATTAACGGTCCAATATGCGGTTCCAATTCGGGTTTAAATCAATGTTATTCCCCCCTGCTACTGCTACTACTACTGCAGTTGTTGTTTATGGACTAGTGCCGCCGCCGCCACCGCCGCCATATTGCCCTTTAGGGGGTGTGGGGGATCGGGGGGGAGGTTGAAGGACCCTCGCAACATTCTCCGAGGAGGGGGATGATGGAATTGAGAGAGACAGAGAGAGAGAGAGTGAGAGAGGTTTCCAGTTGCGTTCCTGGAGAGGCCATACCAAATTGTTGCGTCCATTTCACATTACCACGTGTGTCAATTACAGGGTTAATGACGTGTGTGTGTATCACGTGACAGCTGGCACGCTCTCAACCTCTCCCCCTCCCCCGCCCCTCCGTCTCAGATTAATCGAAAGATAGATGGTTTGCAACGTTGAGATTCGTAAATGGACCGATGTTGTGACACGAGAATATTTCAAATAACAGTCATTGAACATTAAATTAAAATGGAAAAAAAATGGTTACAGATAGGAGAAATACAGAAAGAGAAAAGGGTTACACGATGGTCATCGACGTTGCCTTCCCTTATTAGGTAAAGAGGAAAAAAAACAGGATTAAAAACTAGTCAACCAAAGGGCTACAGTTCCGATAAAAACTTAGATAATCTGATTAAGAAAGTAGACAGCAGCAGCGAGGCGCTCTGAATGGTCTAAATATTTGGTTTAACGTGAATAAATTATCCCTCAACCTAGATAAGACTAAGTTAGTTCAGTTTAGTGCTGATGCTAGGAATAGACCAGTAGACAAGTTCTCAGCTAATGCTTGAGCCTTTCCTTCGGCCTTCGGATTGACGATAAATTAAAGTGGAATGACCCATCTATATAGATCATCTGCTTGCCGGAAAACTAAGTTCAGCTTGTTATTCTCTGAGAACAACTAATAATGCAACACGTTGGTTCACAAAAAGTACGTCAAAATGGTTTATTTCGCGTATTTTCATTCAATTATGAGCCTATGTATGGCGTCGTCTTCTAACTGCTCCAGGAGTAATGAAATATTTTTAAGTTGCAAAAGCAGCGTGCAATTAGAATAATACTACTTTCTTTCTAGCACGAATTCTAGATCACGGAGTTGCTGCTGCAAAACCCTTTCTTCAAAAGTTTTCCAAATACTTACTTTACCAAGCTTGTGTATATATATTTATGAAATATTAAAGTTTGTAAAGCGAAACAAACACTAATTTGTTTCAAACAAAATGGCGAGTTTCATGAATGAATACGCGCGCGACTAGAAATCAGTCGTTCAGCTCTAAGGTCGGACAAGCATCGCCCTTGTTCTCTCTCTCTCTACACCAGAAAAGTATTCACAATACACACCCCCGGGGATAATTTTATACAACAGCCTTCCTTCCTTCCTCCAGCCAGAGGTTAAAAATAGTAACTACAAAAGCTTCGTGGTGAAGCAGAGTAAAACTATTCTTTTAAATGGCGGCGCTGCTGCTGCTGTTTTACTCCTCTGTGGTACAGGATTTTCTTAATCGTCCTTCTAGTATTTAAATCAAGGTTCCTGCTGCTGCAAAAAGTGTTTGAATGAGCTGCTGCTGCCAACCTTATAAAATAGCACATCACATATCTTTAAAATTTCTATTCAGTTTTTTTCTGCTCTTTTGTTTGTTTGTTTGTTTCATGTATATAGCTGCTGCTGCTGCTGGAGCAAGGACAGAGTTTCCTGGTCCAAGTAGTTAAAACTCCATTGCGTGTTCCTCAGTGTGTGTGTGTGCTTGTCTGTGTTTCCCAGTGTGTGTGTGTGTCCCTGGTGTTGTGTTTATATTGACTTTTGTCTATATACACTTTCTTTTACTAATTTATTTTTAAGTTTATTTGTCTTTAATTATGTACTTTATTTTGTTCATTTTTAATTTTTAATGTATGACGTATCCATCCTATTTCCTCAATCGAGGATTAATGGAAACAACAATAAATCTAAATCTACCAGAAATTAACACGACCCTAGAAACGGAAACCGGCTTCAGCGTAAATCGGACTCTTGACACGTTGTCTCACGTCGTTCCGACGCCCAGACGATTATTATTACACCGTTGTCACCTTATTTATTATCAATTTAAATTGGAAAAAAAGTTGCCTCAGGAGCATTCCTAACAACGTTTCGTCAGCACAATTGCGGGATTCTTTCAGACGTTACTGCGTAATTTTGTAACTTAAAAATAAATAACTGATCACGTACTTAAATTTTATTATTATTTTTTCCTACTAATGTTACCAATAGTCTTACGTTTAATTAATTTTTAATCTTCACCCATATTAATCATTATTATACATTTTATTCTTTCATTCCGTCATCAATAATTGTTTATTAGTCTGTTTCCGACGTGATTACCTTGATTCAAACTATGACGTAACGTGTAGGGGGGAGAGAGGGGAGAGGGTTGGACTCTGCATGTTACCGTAGTCGATATTAATGTGTTGTAATTCTCCAGACGATCGTTCCGATGGCTACAGCAGCGCCATCCAAGCACTGAGCGGCGGCGATCCGACCGACGGCCGTAAATTCCAAATGAGTAACAGGGGAGGGAGGATTCGAAACGTAATCCTAATTACTATTATTAATTTGTATTTTGTATAAATGCGTGGTAAATTATTTTTTATCCGTTGTGGTGCGCGCGCTTGTGTGTGTGTGTGCGTGTTTTTTTTGTGTGTGTGTGTATGAAACTGGACATTTAATTGCATTTTCCTGCATTATTAACCTTGTTGCCAAATTTAACGAGAATTTCCCCCAACATGTAAAAAAATTTGATATCTTTTTACAGTTTCATATTTTGAAAATATTTTTCTAGGACCTATTTTTTAAAATAGGTTTTATTTTTTTATTTTATACTCTTACCAGTCCTTCAGAAATTTTAAATAGATCAAGACAAAAATGATTTTAAATAAATGAATATGATTGCCAAGCAACCAGTTATTGATTAATTATTGAAAAAATCAATAAGATCAATACGATTAAGTTTCCCCCTACCCCTAATTTATGAGAAATCACTAACCGCGGGAAAAAAATGGGAAATATGAAGTTAAGAAGACTTCATTAACATTATGACGTTAAATCAATTTTTTTCTACCCGGGAAATATTTTATATTACATAAATTAGTGTTGAGTATTGTGTGTTTTATTTTTTAAAAGAATAAATAAATAAATTTTCTTCCGTGCCTATTTCAATAAAAAAATGATTTAACAAAACTCAGATAAATATAAATATTCTACTTCTTTATTCATCCTGTGTTTTCTTTCAACCCCAATTTTTTTATTCTCCTTCTTCCTATTTTTTTATTACAATTTTGTATCCCTGGACTTATAATCTCACCCTTTTTCATCTTCCTGATAAATTTTGTCAGCCAACCTCCCGCAAAATAAAAATTTTCACAATTCTATGGAACGTAAACCTAGAATAATATTTTTTTCTTAAAGAAACTATTCAGAGAATATTCTTCTTCTTCCTTTTCTCGCTTGTTTCGTGGTTTTGGTCATCTTCCAAAGTTCCTTTTTTTTGTTTTAACGTTCCTGTCACTTTTAATTTTTCTCTTCTGTGATCATTTCCCTCGTCGTCTCCTTCAAGGTTGTCAAATATTTTTTTTTGCTAGTTATCAATATTAACATATTTACCTTCCAACCCCATTTTTAATAAATTATTATAAATCACACAGCAGCCATTAAACATCTATTTCATGATATTGTCATGTTCAAGAGTGGATCAGTTTTTGATAAAATTTATAAACGTTGATATAAATAATATTATATGTACATATAAATATAAAAAAACATATATAAATTGGAATTTTTTTCTGTAATAGTAATCAATATTTTGGTTGATGAATAAGGGTAAATTATTGGACTGAAACTGCTACTTTTCTTTTAAAAAAATTTAAAACAATTTCACAATTCGTAAACAGTTTTGGTCGAAGCAGTTAAATTTTTACCTGAAGAAGTCTCAAATGTGAGAGGACCGAAACGTTGTAATATTTAAAAATTTAAAGGAATAAAAAATTAAAAAGGAAGCTGACTTAACTCATTTATCAAACAATTTACAGTATACAGTTTTATTTTAATTTTTGAAGGTCGGTTAAAATACATGAAATAGAAGAATTAAATTTGATGTCGGATTTACTATTTCTTTTACTAATGATCTGTGTATTTATTTATCTATATGACATTTTTTTGACGATTTTTCCAAAGTTTCTGTTTTATTCCAAAGCAATTCGATTGATTCACTGGCCCTTTTCGTCGTATTTACTACTTCTTTTACTAACGATCTGTGTATTTATTTATCTATATGACATTTTTTTGACGATTTTTCCAAAGTTTCTGTTTTATTCCAAAGCAATTCGATTGATTCACTCGCCTTTTTCGTCGCATTTACTACTTCTTTTACTAATGATCTGTGTATTTATTCATGTATATGGCATTTTTTTGACGATTTTTCCAAAGTTTCTGTTTTATTCCAAAGCAATTCGATTGATTCACTCGCCTTTTTCGTTGCATTTACTACTTTTACTAATGATCTCTGTATTTATTCATGTATATGGCATTTTTTTGACGATTTTTCCTAAATTTCTGTTTTATTCCAAAGCAATTCGATTGATTCACTGGCCCTTTTCGTCGTATTTACGTTTGTTTTTACTAACGATCCGTGTATTTATTTATCTACATGTCCGAGGTTGTAATTTCACGGCGACGCTCAAGTCCAGAACGTGATACTTTGGTGAAGGGGGTTGGGGGTTGGTTTGAGTGTGTGTTCGGTGTCGATGGCACCTTCTGGAGCCTGTCACTTAACAGCAGCCTCTAGGACCACCGCCGCCGAACAGAAAGACCCTTTCATTATGAGAGACGACCGACCGCCATGAGCTCATATGTCTCCAAGGTACGCCATTAGAGCTAGAGCAGGCAGGCAGTTCCACTCCACTTGGGAACAGTTAGATTAGTTTCCTAAAAATAACCTCTTGTTAGTCCGCGCAGACCTTCAACGTCACGTACGGGAACATTCAGAAATATTTGGAAACTGTTATTATAATAATAAATATATGGTGGCAGCGGCGGGGATAAGGATGCAGGGGCCAATACAGATGAACCGTCAGTTAGGACGTAACGCAAATTTAATAAACAGGTCCGCGGACTTAGGATGTGTCCACGACGATAGATATACTATGAGCGACAAATCTTAGAGGCTCACCGAATTAATTAATAAAATTTTCCCCTATTTTTCTCCACTACATTTTCAAGTCCATTCTACTTCCTCTACTGATGGTAACGAGTAAAAAAATTTTAAAACCAGCCGGGTTAATATTATTCTGTTTAATTAGTGGTAGAAAGGAAAAGATACTGAACCTACTCCTTTCATCAGACTAATTTATTCCTTCCAACACTACAATTCAATATAGCATAAAAATTGGTTTTACAAATCATTTTCGTAGACAGTTATATTATTTTAATGTTCCTTGTTGAATAAAAATTGCACCACAAGATTGCTTACATTGGTTTAGGAACTCTTAATATGTAATTCTTGCGGAATTTAACTGTTTGAGAAAGTAAAAAAAAAAATCAATTGGCGGCGTAAACTTTTAGTTACTTTGTGATAATTAAAATCAAAAGTGTCAGAAAGAAAACCTTTAGTTTATTTTTTAATACGTAAAATTGAATGTGTCATTAAGTAAACGTTTAGTTAATTCGTAATAAGTAAAATAAAATGTGTCGTTAAGTAAAATTTTAGTTAATTCGTAAATACCAAAATCAAATGTGTCATTAGGTAAACTTTTAGTTACTCTGTAATAAATAAAATAAAATGTGAAATAAGGTAAATTTTAAGTTAATTCATAATTATTAAAATAAAATGTGTCATAAGGTTAACTTATAGTTAATTCGTAATTAGTAAAATCAAGTGTGTCAATAGGTAAACTTTTAATTCTTTGTAATAACTAAAGTAAAATGTGACATTAAGAAAAATTTTAGTTAATTCATAATAAGTAAAATCAAATGTGTCATTAAGTAATCAATTAGTTAATTTGTCATAAATTGATCTAATCTGTCATTAAGAAAACTTTTAGTTAATTCGTAATAAGTAAAATTAAATGTGTCCATTAAGTACAATTTTAAGTTAATTTGTAATTAGTAAAATCAAGTGCGTAATTACGTAAACTTATAGTTAATTTGTAATATGTAAAATAGAATGTTTCACTAGATAAACTTTTAAGTAAATTTTGTAATACATAAAATCGAATGTGTCATTAAGTAGATTTGTAATAAGTAAACTCAGATGTGTCGTTAAGTAACCGTTCATTTTAATTAGAAGTAAAATCAAAACTGTAATTAACGAACGTTTTAGTTAATTCATAATAAGTAAAATCAAATGTGTCATTAGGTAAACGTTTAGTTAATTTGCAAAAAAGTAAAACTAAATGTTTCATTAGGTAAACTTTTAGTAAAATCAAAAGAGTTAAATGTAGAAAGTTGCTAATTACCCTTTAGTAGACGCGACCCAAAATAATTTTTTTAAAAATATAAATCCTCCAATTTTCAATAAAATAACAAAAAAATTGTTTTTGAAACGTGATACACTTAAAAAATAAATTAATCGATTTTCTATAACTGATAATGTTTTTTCTTCTTCTCCCTGGTAATTAACAACAACACTTAATTACTCCATGATAAAACAACTGGTCTTATTTTCTGTCCCTTAAATTTGTAGAGTTTGATATTTAGGTTTTATTTCTTTCTTTCTTTCTTTCTCAGCTTTACTTTATTTTTTCTCCCCCGAAATCTAGTTTTCGACGAACAGGACTCTTATTCTTCCAATCACAACAGATTAGT
The DNA here is from genome assembly GCA_034510155.1 of Eucriotettix oculatus. Taxonomy (NCBI): domain Eukaryota; kingdom Metazoa; phylum Arthropoda; class Insecta; order Orthoptera; family Tetrigidae; genus Eucriotettix; species Eucriotettix oculatus. Next base: position 64,553,487 of record CM067382.1, on the reverse strand, counting down.
AGTTCACAATTTGAGAATAAATCGAGGGTAGTGAGTGAGTGAGTGGTGGTGAAAAGGGGGATTTTCGTGAGAGGCATGGGGAAAAAAAATTTGAAAAACAGGGAGACGGGTTAATTTAAAGGTTTAATATTTTATGCTCGCTTCCAAGCCGAAATTATGATTGCAAAAAAAAAGGGGCGGGAGGCTGCTGTGCGAAAATAGAAATGTTAGGGCCACCACATGGAATAAAAAATAAATAAATGAATAAATAAATAAACAAATAGAAAACCCGCAGTGAGAAATGGCATCGCACCAAGGGGGAAAAATATTTGTATCGTGTGTATGTGTGTATGTGTGCGAGTGAGAGTGAATGCTCTTATTCCACTCCATTGGACACGTGTACATATTTGTCTGATTCGATTGATTAAATAAATCCGCGGCGGTTTCACATCCTATATTTACAATCGTCACACACACACACACAAATAATATCTGTGGCGAAGGGAAAAGAATAAATAGATGTTATCTGTAAAAAAAACAAAAACACGTTTCGTTGGTTTACTTTTTTTAAAAAAAACGTATTACTTTTAATTTCACGCAGGATTTTTATTTTTTGAGGTAGAGGGAGGCGAAATATATTCTTTTACATATATTTTATATTGAAAATCCTCACTGGCAAAGGATATGTAATTAATTTACGTTTTTTTTCATAAGACATCCCCTCCCCATTATTTTCATTAAAAATAAATAAATTCAACAGGGCAGTAAATTAAACGAAAAATTTCGTTCCAAATTATTTTTAGGAATGTGTGACATTATATATATATATATATATATTTTACAAATTTGTAATACCAAAAATATTGAAGGTGTAAATTATTTTCATTAAAAATAAATAAATTTAACAGGGCAGTAAATTAAACCAAAAATTTCGTTCCGAATTTTTTTAGGAATGTGTGACATTATATATATATATATATATATATATTATTACAAATTTATAATACCAAAAATATTGAAGTTGTAAATTATTTTCATTAAAAATAAATAAATCCAACAGGGCAGTAAATTAAACGAAAATTTTCGTTTTGAATTATTTTTAGAAATGATTGATCCTATATATATGTATATATTTTCAAATTTGTAACACCAAAACTATTGAAGGTGTAAATTATATTCATTAAAAATAAATAAATTTTCAACAGGGCTGTAAATTAAACTAAAAATGTCTTTACAAATTATTTTTAGGAATGTGACATTATATATATATGTATATATTTTACAAATTTGTAATACTAAAAATATTGAAGGTGTAAATTATTTTCATTAAAAATAAATAAATTCAACAGGGCAGTAAATTAAACGAAAAATTTCGTTTTGAATTATTTTTAGGAATGTGTGACATTATATATATATGTATATATTTTACAAATTTGTAATACCAAAAATATTGAAGGTGTAAATTATTTTCATTAAAAATAAATAAATTTAACAGGGCAGTAAATTAAACCAAAAATTTCGATTCCGAATTATTTTTTAGGAATGTGACATTATATATATATATATATATATAATACAAATTTGTAATTCTAAAAATATTGGAGGTGTAAATTATTTTCATTAAAAATAAATAAATCCAACAGGGCAGTAAATTAAACGAAAATTTTCGTTTTGAATTATTTTTTGGGAATGTGTGACATTATATATATATGTATATATTTTACAAATTTGTAATACCAAAAATATTGAAGGTGTAAATTATTTTCATTAAAAATAAATAAATTCTCAACAGGGCAGTAAATTAAACGAAAAATTTCGTTTTGAATTATTTTTTGGGAATGAATGTGACATTATATATATATATATATGTATATATTTTACAAATTTGTAATACCAAAAATATTGAAGGTGTAAATTATTTTCATTAAAAATAAATAAATACAACAGGGCAGTAAATTAAACGAAAAATTTCTTTCCAAATTATTTTTAGGAATGTGTGACATTATATATATTTTACAAATTTGTAATACCAAAACTATTGAAGGTGTAAATTATTTTCATTAAAAATAAATAAATTCTCAACAGGGCAGTAAATTAAACCAAAAATTTCGTTTCGAATTATTTTTTAGGAATGTGTGACATTATATATATATATATATATATATATTTTACAAATTTGTAATACCAAAAATATTGACGGTGTAAATTATTTTGTGTTCACTGGAAATAGTCTCTAATATTTACAACACAATATGAACGTGTACGACAGATTGAATCAGAGTGTGGAGAATTATTTTTACCCATCTTTATCATCATCATCATTTGTAAAGTGGTTCCTACTAATTTACCTCATTTGTACCTCGTAATCCTTCCAGTAGTGACCCCTTTCTTCCTTCTCTGCAGTTTCAGACTAAATCCCCTACCTTTTTGTCCTAATAGACCTTACCGGACCCGACCCCGGAGTGGAGCCAGGAATACCAACTTGCCAGGCCTGGCGTAAACAAGTCGTAAAGGTCCCCCCCGTCCCCCGGCCCCCCTCCCCCCTTTCCCTTCCCGTCGTCCACTCCTCGTGCGATTGATTTGGTTGGGATTAGTCCACTCCGGGACCGTTAATTAAGTTCCTTTCATCATGGTACGTAAAACCTCTCTCTCCCCCTCCCGCCCCTTTCTCTTTACACACACACACTCATACACACAAGAATAGGGAGAAAAGGTTTCGCACTCTTCCCCCCTTCCGCCAACTTAGAATGCTTCACTGCTGGAATTAATAATAGGGTTTCCTTTTACATCTTTTCATTTTATATTTGGCTTCTTGAACGAATGTCAAAGTGTGACGAATATCCGAAACGAGACCGACCGGTTAATATATACTAAGGAAATTGAATTATTTTAATTTACAGCCTTTTTTACAGCGAGATATAGAAGAAAGATGGAATAGCAGAGAGAGAGGAGAGAAACAGAGGACAGAGTCCTAGAGTGTGAGGGAGAAAGATAAGACAGATATATAAAAAAATTAGAGAGAAAAGAGAAAGTGGAGATAAAGGAAAGAGAGAGAGAAAGAGAAAAGAGACAGGACAGAGAGCTTGAGTGAGAGTTTGATGGCTGATAATAAGGAAAAGAGGGGAGAACAGGGAACAAGGAAGCATATATAAAAAAATTAAGAGAGAAAAAGAGAAAGGAGGATGAGAAGGAAAGCAGACGTAGAGATAGGGGGACTCGGGAGAGAAGAAAGAGAAAAGAGTCCAGGACACGAGAGCTTGAGTGGAGGAGTTTGAGTCGGCGAGATATAAGAAAGATGGGAGAAAAGGGAAGGAAGATATTCATGACAATATAAAATTATGAGATGAAAAGAGACAGAGGAGGAGAATAGGAATAGAGTGAGAGAGATGAGTAAAATAATATTATATTATAAATAATAATAAATAAAATTAAATAATAAATAAATATTATAAAAATATTATTATATAAATTAATAAATATAATAAAAAAATAGAAATATTAAAATGTATAAAAGAAGATATAAATATAAATATAAATATATAATAAAATAAATAAAATAAAAAATATAAAATAAAAATATTAAAAAAATATAATAATAAAAAAATAAAATAATATTAAATAAAAATATAAATAAATAAAATAAAATAAAATATAATAAAAGTATAATAAAATATTATAATTAATAAATAAGTATATTATAAAAATAAAATGAATATATAATGATAATTAATATAAATATAATAATAAAAGATAAAAATAAAATAATAAATATATAAAATATTATAAAATATATAATATATAATATATTATAATAATAAAATATAATAAATTATATAAATAAATAAATAAAATAAATTATATAAAATATATAAATAAATAGTAATAATTAAAATAATAATAAATTAAAATATATAAAAATAAAAGATTAAATAAATAAAAAATAATAAAATAATATTATATAAAATAAAAAATAAAATAATTAAATAAATAATATAATATAAATTAAGAAAATAATAAATATAATAATAAATAAAAGATAAATAAAATAATAAAATATATAAAAAATAAAATATTATTAAATAATTAATATAAAAATTATTAATTAAAATAATAAATATATAAAAATAATTATAAAATATATATAATATATATTAAATAATTATAAAATTATAAAAATAAATAATATATAGAATAAATATTATAATAATATAAATTAATTATAATATAAATTAATAATAATAAAATAATATAATTAAAATAAAAATATTAAAAATATAAATAATTAAAATATAATATTATAAATAAATTTAAATAATTAAATAAATAATAAATAATAAAATAAAATAAATATAATATTAAAAATATATAAAATATATATAAATATTATATTAAATAAAATAAATAAATATAAATATAATTATATAATAATAAATAAATTAAAAATATATAATAAATAGTAATATAATTAGAATTTTTATAAATAAAAAATATTAAAATAAAATATTATAATAAATAATATAATATTATAAAATAATAAATTAATATAAATAAATATAATAATTATTAATATAATAAATAAAAATTAAATATTATATATAAATAAATATTAAAATAAAAATAATATATAAAATAAATAATAAATATAAAATTATATAAAAAAATATTATAAAATAAATTAATTAATATAAAAAATAGAATAAATATTAATATAATAATAAATATATTAATAATATAATTTAAAATTATAAAAAATAATAAATATAAATATATATAAATTATATTAAATAATAAAATTTATATAATAATATAATTAATATAAATATATAATTAATTAAAAGAAAATAAATAAAAAAATTAATTAAAAAAATAAATATAATTAAAGTTAAAATAATATATAATAAAATAAAAAGTAATTTAAATATAATAAAAATATATAAAATATCCGTACAGTAATAAATTTAAACAAAAATGACCACTAAAAAATAACGTATCATGTTAAGTGGCAATGAAGAGAGTAATATACGTAAAAAAATTAAATAGATAATATAAAAAGAGAAGTATTTAAATAAACATATACCACTATGGAAATAATACTCATAAAATAATATAACAACATGCATTATAGATAACTGATAAATCTAAAATTAATTATATTATATAAAAGAATAAACACCAATAGATATAAAATTTATGAAAAATGGTAATAGTCTAAATAAATCAAAAATAATAATAGTATATAATGAAGTATATTAAATGTAATTATTAATAAAAAATAATGTAAAATCTATATAAAAATATTAACAAAACACATAAAGCTAAATCTAAAATCAGCATCATAATATATGGTAAAAAAGTAATTTTATAATAATATGTTTTATAAAATAAAAAGAGATCATTAAAAAAAAAATTATATCACTCATAAATGTATCGAAATAAAAAAAACACGATAATAAGATTTTATATATGTAAACATATAATAAAATAATCTTATAGATAAAAAATACACACATAAAAAAATATGATAAAGTAGAATATAATATACTTACAATTAATACTAAATAATGAAAACAATGAATGTAAATAATACATAAGATCAACAATAATTAAACTGTTAAAAATAATAATAATTATAAATAATATACAAATAATGATACAATAAAAAAATAAAATGAGATAAAAATTAACATAAAAAGACCTTAAAATTAAATACTTTATTAATAGAATAATATAGTCACCATGTAATAATATGGAACATTTAAAATAATTAAATAAATATAGCAAGTATAAGAACTAATATGAAAAATAAATTATTACGTAAAATAACTTAAGTAAGATGATAACAAATTTATATAATAAAAATTAATATTAATATATTATAATTTAAAAGAGATATAAAAAATAACTTAAATAAAATGATTAAAGTACAAAAGAATTTATACTTAATAGTTATATATCAGAACTATAGTTAAAAAAAATTAAGATATTAATAATATCGTAAGCAAAAATGTAAAAAATATAGATAATAATATGCTAATTAATAAATATAGTAAATTAAGGGTCTTAACTATAATAATGGTATACTAACATTAAGTAGATCCCACATTAAAACACACCGGGGATAACATGAGTCACCTACATATAGTATTTAAGAGAGGATTATTAAAATTTACACATACACACACAACACAGAGCTACACACCCACACACACTATACATTAACACTACACACACAATATAAAAAATACAGAAAAAAATAAAATACATATATATTAATATTATTAATAATTATATAAATTAATAAATAATATTATAATAAAATATAATAATAAAATAAAATAATAAAATTAAAAATAATAAAAGAAATAAATATAAAAAAAAATTATATGATAATAATTAATTATAATATAAATAAAATATAATTATAATAATAAAAATAATATAATTAAAATAATAAAAAAATATATTTTATTATATAAAATAAATATAATAGTAAAATAATATAAATATTAGAAAAATATATAATAATATATTATATTAAAATAATATAATTTTAATTATATAAATTAATATAAAATATATATAAATATTAAGAAATTAATATTATATTAAAAATATTAAATAAAATAAAAAGAGATAATAAAAGTAGGTTGGATATATTAAATATATATAAACATATATATAAAAATTAATTCAAAAAACATTATGAATTAAATATATAATATAATATTATATTTTAATATAATAAGATTTATTATGAATAAATTATATATGATATAATGAAAATATTAAGATGTATATAATATATCAAATTATAAATAATAAATGATAATAATATATAATATTATATATAAAATATATAATAATAATTATATAAAATTAATTATAAATATATAGTAATTATAATATTATTATAAATAAAATAATAATAATAAATATAAAATAAAAATAATAAATTAATAAATATATAATATAATAAAATTAAAAATATAAAAATAATATTAATAAAATAAATATATAATAATATAAATTAATAATAAAAAATATAAATAAATAATTAATAATTATAAATAAAATAAATATAAATATTAATAAAATTATATAAATATAAATAAAATATTATAATAAATAATAATAAATATAAAAAATAAATAAAATAATTATATATAATATAAATATATAATATAAATAAATATATTAAATATATTAATAAATATAAATAATAAATAAAAATATATAATATAAAATATAATAAATAAATATATAATATAAAAATAATAATAAAATTAATATAAATAATTATAATAAATTATAAAATAAATATAATAATATTATAATAAATATATAATAAAATAAAATAAATATAATAAAATTAAATATAATATAAATTAAAATATATATAATATAAAATTATAATAATAAATATTATAATAATATATAAATATAATTATAAATAAATATAAATATTAATTAATATATAATATAATAATATATAATATTAATAGAATATAAAATATAATTAAAATATATAATTAAAAAATATTAATATATAATTATTATATAAATGTAATAATAAATAATAATAATATAAAATATATATATAAAATAAATAAAAATTAATATATATATAAATAATAATATAAAATAATATATATAATATTAAAATAATATAATAATTATATAAATATAAATATATAATATATTAATATAAAAATTATAATATAAATATTATAAATAAAAATAATATAATATTAATATAAAATAATAATTATATAAAATAAATATAATAAAATAAATAAATTATAATATTATATAAAATAATAATTATAATATTAATAAATAATAATAAAATTATAAATAATATAAATAATAATATTAAATAATAATATTATAATATAATATAAATAATATTATAATAAAAATAAATATAATTAATTAATAATATAAATTAAATAATTATTAATAATAATATAAATATATAATTAAATAATAATATAAAAAATTATATAAATATAAAATATAATATAATATTATAAAATAATTATATATAATATTAAATAATATAATAATATAATATTATTAATATTAATAATAAAATTATATAAATAAATAATATATAAAATATTATAAATTAAAAATATTAATAATAAAAATATAATTAAAATAATAAATAATTAATATATTAATATAATATATAAATATAATTAATTAAATATATAATATAAATAATAATTATATAAAATAAATATAATAATAAATAAATATATAATAATATATATTAAATATATAAATATAAAATAATATAATAAATAATTATAATAATAAATTATAAAATAATATATAAATAATAAAATATTAAATAATTAATAAATATAATATTATAAATATAATAATAAATAAAATTAATTATAAATATTAAATATAATAATATAAAATAATTATAAATAATAATATAATAAATATATAATAATAAAATTATAAATAAATTAATATAAAATAATAATAATTATAATATAAATATTATATAAAAAATTATAATAATAAATAATAATTATATAATTATAAAATATATAATATAAATATAAATATATTAATAATTAAATATATATAATATATAATATATTAATAATAATAGTAAATTTATATTATAATATATAATATTAATAATAAATAATATAATATATATAATAATAATTATAATATTAATAAATATAAATATAATAAAATAAATAATAAATATTTATAATATAATATAATTATAAAATTAATAATATAAATATATATTAAAAATAATATAAATATAATAAATATAATATATAATATATATAAAATATTAAATAATAATAATTAATAAATAATATAATTAATAAATATAATAATATAATAAAATAATAAAATATATAATATAATATAATAATATAAATAAAATAATATAATAAATAATAATATAATATTAATAATAAATATTATAATAATATAATAATATAAATAATAATATTAAATAATATAATATAATAATATAATAAATATATTAAAAATTAATTATATAATATATAATAATAATAAATATTATAAATAATAATATTAAATAATATATTAAAATATATAAATATATAATATTATATAATTATATAAATAAATTAATAATATAAATAATATATAAATATTATATAAAATAATAATTAATAATATTATAATAATTAAAATAATATATAATATAATATTAATATAAAAATATAAATAATAATATAATAAATTATAAATTATATAATAAATATTATAAAAATATAAATATTATATAAATAATTAAATAATAATATAAATATATAATATAAATAATTATATATAATAATAAATAAATATAATAATAAATAATATATATAAATATTAAAAATATAATAATATATTAAATATTATAAATAAAATTATATATAAATATAATTATATAATATATTAATATATAAATAAAAATATAATATAAATATAATATTAAAATATATAAATATATAATTAAAATATATTTAATAATAATATAATATTAAATATAATATAAATATTATAAATATAATAATATAAAAATTAAATATATATAAATAAATAAAAATATATAATTATAATAATAATTAATAATTAATAATAATTATATAAATAAATAATAAATTAATATATATAAATTAATATAATAATAATAAATAATATAAAATATTAAATATTAATAATAAATATAATAATATATTAAATATAAAATATAATATTAAATAATATTAATAAATATAATAAAATAATATTATAAATAAAATATATATAATTATATAATATATTAAAATTAATAATATATAATAATAAAATTAATAATTAATAAATATATAATATAATAATTATAATATAATATATAATATTATATATATAATATTATTAATAAATAATATAAATAAATAAATATAAATAATATATAAATAATTATTATAATAAATATTAAATAATATAAATATATATTAAAATAAGTAATATAATATAAATTTAATATAATAAAATATAATATTTAATAAAATTATTAAATAAATATAAATATATTATAATATAATATATAATTAATAAATAATATAAATATAAAATAATAATATATTAATAAATATAATATATAAATTATAATATTATAAATTATAATAATAATATATTAATAAATAATTAAAATAAATATAATAATAAAAATATATATAAATAATAAATATAATATATTAATATAATATAAAATATTAATAAATTAATAAAAAATATAATAAAATATTAATATATATAATATATAATATAAATAATATATATAATTAAAATAATAAATAATAGTAATTGAATAATGTATAAATATATAAATATAAATAATTAATAAATATTATATTAATATTAAATAATAATAATATAAAATATAAATATAAATATAATATATAAATAAATATTATAATAATTATATATTAATAATATAATAAAATATTAATATATTATAAAATAATTAAATATATATAATAAATATAAATATAATATATTATAAAATAAATTATTAATAAAATATAAATAAATATATAAATAAATTATTAAATTATAATAATAAATATAATATAAATAATATATTAATTAAATATATTAAATAAATATAAAATATTAATATATAAATAAATAATAATATATAATTATATAATATATAAATATTATAAATATAATATAATAATAAATAATAAATAATATAATAATATAAAATATATAATATAATTAATATAAATATTATATAAAATAATATTATATATTAATAATAATAAAATAATATATAATAATAATTAATATATATAATATAAATAAAATTATATATTAATAATTATAATAATATAAATAATATATAAATAATAAATAAATATTATAATATAATATATAATAAAATAAATATTTAAATAATATAATATAATATAAATTAATATAATAAATATAATATAATAATATTAAATATAAAAATATTAATTAAAATATTATAATAATAAATTATAATAAAAATTATAAAATATAAATTATAAATTTATAATAATATAATAAATTATAATATAATATAATAATATTATAATAATATAATAAATAATTAATATATAATTATAATATAATAAATATTATATATATATAAAATATAATATTATATATAAATAAAATAAATATAAATAATATAATAATATATATAAATAATAAAATTATAAAATTAAATATAATTATAATAATATATATAATAATATAAATAAAATATAATAATAATTTAATAAATATTATATATAAAATAATTTATAATAATAATAATAAATATATATTAATAAAAAATATAATATAATAGTATATAATAAATTAATATAAATATAATAAAATATAATAATAATAAATATAATTAATTAAATATAAAATATATAAAATATATAAATTATAATAATAATATAATAATAAATAATATAATAAATATAATATATTATAATAAAATTATAAAAATATAATATAATATATAATATAAATATATATAATTAATATAAATAAATATTAATAAATAATAAAATATAATAATATATTAATATATAAAATATTATAATTATAAATAAAATATATAAAATAAATTAATATTATAATTATAAATAAATATAATTAATAATAAAATAATTATATATAAATATAATATTAAAATAATTATAAATATATAAATATAATATGATTAATATATAAAATAATATAAATAATATATAATAATATTAAAATTATTAAATATATAATAAAAATTATATAATAAATATATAATATAAATATTATTATATATTATAAATAAATTAATATAAATAATATAATTATATAATTATATAATAATAAATATTAATATATATAATATAAAAATATAATAATAATAAATATATAAATAAAAAATTAATATAAATATAATAAAAAATATTAATAAATATATATTATAATAAATTATATTAATAATATAATATATAATAAAATATAAAATATAATAAAATAATATAATAAATATAATAATTAATATATAAATAATATATTAATAATAAATATAATATATAATTAAATATAATAATATTAATAAATATATAAATATATAATAATTAAATATAATATATATAAATAAATATAATAATTATTTAATAATAATATATAATAATAATAAATTATAATATAATAATATAATTATATATATTAATAAATAATAATTATAATATAATAATTATAATATATTAAAATTATATAATATAATATATTAAATAAATAATATAATAAATATAATATAATAATAAAAATATATATATAATTATAAATAATATATTAAATATAATAAATAATAATAAATATTAATATTAATTATAATAATTAATATAAAATATAATAATTATAATATATAATAATATAAATAATTAAATATAAAATAATAATATAATATTATAAAATATTAATATTAATATAATATAATAAATATATAATAATATAAATAAATATAAATATAATAATAAATATATAATAATATTAAATAAATATATTAATATATATTATAATAAATTAATAAATATATAATTAAATAATTATAATATAAATATAATATAAAAATAATAAAATTTATAAAATAATATATAAATTAATAATATTAAATAATTAAATAAATAAATTATATAATTAAAAATATTAATAAAAATAATATAAAATATAAATATAATAAATTATATAAATATATAATTAAAATATTAAATATAAATTATTAATATAATATATAAATAATAATAAATAAAATATATATTATAATAATTTAATATAATATATTATATAATATAATAATAATATATAATAAAATATATTATAAATAATTAATAATAATATATAATAAATATAAAATTAATAATAATAATTATAAAAATAAATTAATATAAAATAATATATATAATAATAAATATAATAAATATATATAAATATTAATAATATATAAATATTATATATAATATATAATAAATATTAAATTATATATAATATAATATATAATAAAATAATTAAAATAATATATATAAATATAAAATTATATAATATAATAAAAATATAATATTAATATAAATTATATATAAATAATAATAAATTAAATAATAATAATAATTAAAAATATATATAATAAATTATAATATTATTATTAAATAATAATAATATAATAATATTAATAATAATAATAAATATAAAATATAATTAAATATAATATTATAATATATAATATAAAAATATATATAATTAATATATATATAAATTAATATATAAAAATATAATATTAATATATAATAAATAATAATAAATTAATATTTATAAAATATATATAAATATAATTATAATAATATAAAAATATATAATAAATAATAAATATTATAAATTAATATAAATTATAAAATAATAATTAATATTATAATAATATTAAAAATATAATATATAATAAATATAAATATAATAATAAATTATATAAATAATATAAATAATATAAATATATAAATAATATAATAAATATAATATATTATAATTATAAATAATAATATAAATAATTATAATAATAATAAATTATAATTAATAATATAATATATATAAAATAATATTATAATTATAAATAATATAATAAAATTATATTAATAAAATAATATATATAAATATAATTATAATAATAAAATAATATTAAATAATAAATATAATTAAATTATAATATAATATAAAATATAAAATATATATAAATATAAATAATTATAATATATTAATAAAATTATATTATAATAAAATAAATATATAAAATATATTAATATTAAATTAATATATATAATAATATTATAATATATAATTAAATAATATATTATATTAATATTATATAAATAATATAATAATAATATTTAATTATATTAATAAATAAATATAAAAATATTATAATTATATATAAAATAATATAATAATATAAATAATAATTAAAATAAATATAATTATATTATAATAAATATATAAATAAATAATTATATAATAATATATAATATAATAATATAAATATAATAATATAAATAATATATAATATATTATAATAAATTAATAATATATATAATATAATAAATTATATAAATATATAAATTAATAATAATAAGTAAAATAATATAATTATAAATAATAAATATTATATATAATAATTTAAATAATATAAAATTAATAATAATTATAAATATAATATAATAAATAATATATATTAAATTATATATTAATATAATATATATAAATATTTAATATAATAATAATATAATTAATATAAAATTTATATATTAAATAATTAATAATATAAATAATATAATTATAAAATTATATTAAATATAATATAAAATAATAATTAATAAATTAATATTAATAATATATAATAAAATATAATAAATATATATTATATAATAATATTAATAAAATATTATATATAATATAATAATATAAATATAATATATAATATTATATTAATAATTATATAAATATATAAATAAAATAATAATATATATAAATATTAAATTAAATAATAATAATATTAATATAATTATAATAATATAATATAATTAAATATAATAATAAAATATATTAATAATAAAATATAATATAAATAAATATTATTAATATAAAAATAAATATATAATAATATATATTAATATTATAATAAATATATAATATATTAATAAAATATATATTAAATAATATTATATAATAATAATATAAATAATATATAATAATAAATATATTAATATATAAATAATAATAATATAAATATATAAAATATTAATAAATATATTAATAAATATAATAATAAATTATATATAAATAATAATATGATTATATAAATATATAATATTATTATAAATTAATAAAATATATATAATATAATTATAAATAAATATATTAAATTATATAATATAAATATTATAATATATGATATAAATATAATATTAATATATAATATAATAATTAATATTAATTTAAATAATAAATAAATATAATATAATATAAAGTTAATATAATATAAATAATATAAAATATATATAATATAATATTATATAATATATAAATATATAAATATAATAATAATATATATAATTATATAATATAATAATATTATAATAATTAATAATAATAATAATATAATATATAATATTATAAATAATAAATAAATATAAAATAATATATAATTAAATATTAAAATAATTATATAATTATAATATAAAATAATAATAATAATTATATTAATAAATAAATAAATATAATATATAAATATAAATTATATATAATAAATTAAAATAATATAAATTATATATAATAATTAATATAAATAATAATATATAAATAATATTATATATAAATTATATATATATAAAATATTATAAATAATAAATATTATATAAATATAATAAATATTATATTAAAAATATATTAATATAATATATTAATAATTATAAAAAATATAATAATATATAAATATAATATATATATTAATAAATAAAAATAAATTATAATTAATAATAAATAATAATATTATAAATAATAATAATATAAAATAATAATATATAATAAAATATAAAATATAAATAATTATAAATAATATAATATATTATAATAATAATATAATTATAATAATATAATATATAAAATAAATAATAATATAAATATATAATAATATTAAAATATTATAATTATAATAATAATATTATAAATAAATATAATATATAAAAATTAAATATTATATTATATTAATATATAAATATAAATATATTATATAATAATTAATATAAATAATATTAATAAAAATATTAAATTATAAAATTAATAAATATAAAATATATAAATTAATATAATTAATAAAATTATAATATATTAAATAAATAATATATATTAAATATTAATAAATAATATTATATAATATATATAAAATATATAAATAATAATAATAAAAATATATTATATAATAAATATTATAATATATTAAATAATATATAATATTAATATATAATAAATAAAATAATATAAATATAATATATAATATAATAATTATAAAAATAATATTAATATAAATATATTAATAATATAAATATATTATATAAAAAAGTAAATAATTATATTATAAATTATTATATAATAATATATAATATATAAATAATATAATTATATATTATATATAATAATAATTATTAATAAAATAAATATAATAATATTATAAATATTATAAAGATTATAATATTAATAATATAATAAAATATAATATAAATATTAATATTATAATAATTAATAATTATAATTAAAATAATATAAATATTATTAATATAATAAATATAATATATAATAATAAAATAAATTATAATAAATATAATAATATATAATAAATATAATTAATATAATATTAAATATAAAATAAAATAATTATATAAAATAATTAATTAATTATAATATATAAATAATTATATTAAATAATATAATATTATATAAATTATAATAATAAATATTATAATATATAAATAAAATATTATAATTAATATAAAATAATAAAAAAATAATATAAAATATAAATTATAATTATAATAATAATATAAATATTAATATAATTATAAAAATTAATATATATTATAATTATATATAAATATAAATATTAATAATAAAATAATATATATTATAAATAATAAAATAAATAATATATATAATTAATATAAATATATTATAAATAATATATATATATTAATAATAATAAATAATATTATAATATTAAAATATATTATAATAAATATATAATTATAATAATTATTATAATATAAAATAATTAATATAAAAATAATATTATAATATAATAAATAATAATATATTAATAATATAAAATATATAATTAAAATATAATATAATAATATAAATAATAATAAAAATATATAATAAATTAAAATATATTAAATATAATAATATTATATAATATATTATAATAATAAATAAATATATTAAATAAAATTATTAAATATAATAATATAATATATATAATATATAATAATATAATATTATATAAATAATATAAATAAAAATTATATATTAAAAAATATAATAAAATATATAAAATAAATAATAAAATATATTATAATATATTATATATAAAATATAATAAATAAATATATATAAATAATAATAATTATTATATATAATAAATAATAAATATAAATAAAATAAATATAATATTATATTAATATAAAATAATATATAAATTAAATAATTAAATTAAAAATAATAATATTAATAATATATAATTAATAATATATAAATATATAAATATATAAAAATAATAAATATTTAATATAATAAAATAATTATAAATATATAATTATAATATTAATAAATATTATATAATTTATATAATAATAATAATATATAAATAAATATATTTATAATAATAATATAATTAAATAATAAATTATAATAATATAAATATTAAATAAAATAATATATAAATAATATATAATAATTATATATAATTAATATAATATATAATATAAAATTAAATAATATAATATTTAAAAATAATAAATATTAATTATAAAATTTATAAATATAATAATATATAAATATATTAAATAAATAATAATAAAATAAATTATTAAATAATTATATATATATAAAATATATAAAAATATATATATATATAATATAAAATAATAATAATATATATAAATATAATTAAATAAATAATAATAAAATTAATATAATAAATAATTTTAAATATTAAATATAAATAAATAATATAATATTAAATAAAAATAATATATAAATTAATATATATTAATAAATATATACTATTAAATATAATATTAATTATAATATAAATATATTATAATATTAATAAATAATAATAATTAATATAAATGTATAATATATAATAATATAATTATATATAAAAATTATAATTAATAAATAAAAATAATATAATATTAGGATTATATATATAATATAAAAAATATAATTAATAAAGATATATAAAAAATTAGAGAGAAAAGAGAAAGAGGAGATAAAGGAAAGAGAGAGAGAGAGAAAGAGAAAAGAGTCAGGACAGAGAGCTTGAGTGAGAGTTTGAGGGCGATATAAGAAAGAGGGAGAAAGGGAAGGAAGATATATAAAAAATTAGAGAGAAAAGAGACAGAGGAGAGAAAGGAAAAAGAGAGGAAAGAGAGAGGAAAATAGTAACCTACAGAGAGACAGAGGGCAAGAGAGGGCGAAAGAAGAGCTAGAGAAAAGAGACGGGACAGAGAACTAGAGTGAGAGCGAGAGAAGAAAGAGGGAAAAAGTGAAGAAAGATATAGAAAAAATGAGAGAGAAGAGAGATAGGAAAGAGAGATACAAAAGTGAGAACAGAGAGAGGAGAGAAATAGTAGGAAGAGAAAAGGAGACAAAAAAAACAATACTTAAAATTCCTCAGTGAATTATAGCAGACTAAGATTTTAATTGCAGTAAAATACGAGTGAGAGTCTCCTATAATACCTTACGTTCTGCATAAGCTTGAATTAAATTAAGGAAAAAAAATCGCGAGAATGAGAGAGCGATAGAAGAAAGAGTGAGAAGAAAGATAGAAAAGAGAGGAGAGACAGGAGAGAGAGAAAAGAGAGAGAAAAGTTACGTGACACAAAGCTAGAGTAAGAGCGAGAGAGAGAGATGGAAAAAAGAGGAGAAAGAGGACAAAGATATAGAAAAAATGAGAGAGAAGAGAGATAGGAAAAAGAGATACAAAAGTGAGAGCAGAGAGAGGAGAGAAATAGTAGGAAGAGAAAAGGAGACAAAAAATCAATACTTAAAATTCCTCAGTGAATTATAGTAGACTAAGACAGTAAAATACGGGTGAGAGTCTCCTATAATACCTTACGTTCTGCATAAGCTTAAATTAAATTAAGGAAAAAAAATCGCGAGAATGAGAGAGCGATAGAAGAAAGAGTGAGAAGAAAGAGAGAGAAGAGAGGATAGAGAGAGAAGTTACGCGACACAAAGCTAGAGTAAGAGCGAGAGAGAGATGGAAAGAAAAAAGAGGAGAAAGATATAGAAAAAATGAGAGACAAGAGAGAGAGAGAGAGTTGAAAGGAGAGAGAGAAAAGAGAGCAGAAAAAGAAGAGAGAAAACGAATAAATACTTAAAAATTCAGTAACAGAATTCCCTTCCCAATCTAACGCTTATTGTCATTACACTGCATTACATTGATTTTTCCCTCTATTAATCTTCATATTGAACTCTTTCTCCAGAACTCCGTTCATGCCATTTTATTATGGTTTCCAAGTCTTCTTCTGACTCCCCTTAATACTACAATATATCGTCGGAAAAGCGTAGGATTTTTATTTCTTTTGCCTGAAGTGTAATTCCTTTTCCATATTCTTTAATAAGTCACAAAGCTCACCAAAAAGAAAAAAAAAATAACCTCGACACTTGCAACACTGGCCTTTTTCAAAAAAAAAAAATATTTTTTTCTTTCTCCTTTATTGTTTACGGCTTTATTATTTTTTATTTTTTTGAGCTTCTATTCTAATTACTTCTCCCTGTCTTCTGTAAAGGTTATAGGATAAGCTTCCTTCCCCGATTTTCCATTCCAGCGCTCTTCAAAATTATTAATAATGTTGTGTTCCAGTTCACGTTATGAAATTTTTTTTTAAATCTATAAATGTCGTGAACGTAGAGCGGGGTTTTCTCCCCTGTCTGTGACGTAGTAATTGAGTATTTGTCTACGTCACGAAGCTACACTACAGCTCAGTTTTTCTGACTTTATTGTTACTACTGACGTCATCACGAAATGTCTAATTCCAAAGAGGATTGTGGAGCGTCACTGCCAATTTATGTGTCTTTGTGTGCGTGTGTGTGTGTGATGGCAGAGTTTAGTGGGGGGGGGGGTGTTGGGGGGAGGTAGGTAGGTAGGGGGGTGGTTTGGAGTAGGAGGGAAAAATTTAAATCTGTTAATGGACGTGCATTTTCGCAACAAAGCAGCCAGCCAGCCAGCCACATTGTGGGTCAGAAGAGCGAGCCGAACGAATACAGTCGGCGGTGTTGTCACAGCTTTCCAAAAGGGGTTAATGAGATCTCTCTCCGGTCGTGTTGACAATGCTCAAAGCCTAGAAAGCAAACAGGCACAGACGTAGATCATTTACAACAACGGCGGATCCGAGGGACAAAAAAAAAAGAAGAGAAAGAGAGGTTGTTGGAGAGAGAGACACAGAGGAGTGAGCTGCAAACAGAGCAGAGCAACAACAGCACAGTAGTGGCCCCCCCAAATTAAAAACTAATATTTATACGACCATAAATCAACACCACTGGGAGAGAGGAGAGTAGAGGAGAGAGAATGACAAAATTATTTTTTTAAAGCCCAGTGTTGCAAGTCAAGTTTATTCCCCCCTTTTTGGTGAGCTTTGTGACTTATTAAAGCTTATTACTATTTTCCTCTCTCTCTCTCTCTTTTTCCTTTATCTCCTCTTTCTCTTTTCTCTTCTTTCGCCCTCTCTTGCCCTCTGTAGGTTACTATTTTCCTCTCTCCCTCTCTTTCCTATATCTCCTCTTTCTCTTTTCTCTCTAATTTTTTTCTATATCTTTCTTATCTTTAATTTAATTTAAGCTTATGCAGAACGTAAGGTATTAGAGGAGACTCTCACTCGTATTTTACTGCAATCAAATTCTTAGTGCCATAATATATATATATATTGTAATATACTTTTCAGGGTATAAAACATTAATTAATCAATATAACAAATTATAATCAATTTTAAAATTTTTCCTTTATTAATTTAAAGTGATTACATGGGCTTAATCTCAGGGGATTTTTGGTTTTCTCGAGAGATGGATGGATGGAGTATGCATGCAGTAACTGAAAATAGAAGAAGAAAAAAACAATCATTAAATATTATTTAACCAGAGCAATGAGCAAGTTTCACAGCTTTTTTAATAACTTACCCACAATTACTACAGGGGCCTGCTACAAACATCCATCCACCTCACTCACGAATGTTTCCACGTCTGCTCACGTCTCACCACATCTAACATCTCTGCCCCACCTCTCACAGCATCTGCTCTCGTCCGTCCTCTCCTCAACTCGTCTCACTTCTGGGAGCGAGCCATTTTTTTTTGGTTAACAGGCTACATGAGGGTGATCCTGAAACAGGCAACTCCCCTTTAATAGCATAGGAAGGGAATTGAAAAGGAGGGGGGATGCGGAAGGTAGAGCAAGGTAGCCAAGGAAGGGTTAACTAGGGCCCCCGGGCTATGGTTTAAGGATCCTACCCTCATGGTGTTTCACCTAAAGAGATGCAGGGAAAACCCTAGAAAACCTGCATCAGGTAGGTCGGGCACTGGGCACTATTCTTACGCCCTTCCGAATGACGTGAGACGAGCTTGCTGTGGGGTCGCAGCATTCCCTTGTCCGATAGAAAAGTCCCACATGAAACCTAGTTCAGGATTTTTTTTTTTGGATAACAGGCTACATGAGGGTGATCCTGAAACAGGCAACTCCCTCTTTAATAGCATAGGAAGGGAATTAAAAAGGGAGGGGGATGCGGAAGGTAGAGCAAGGTAGCCAAGGAAGGGTTGACTAGGGCCCCCGGGCTATGGTTTAAGGATCCTACCCTCATGGTGTTTCACCTAAAGAGAGAGATGCAGGGAAAACCCTAGAAAACCTGCATCAGGTAGGTCGGGGGCATTGCTGGCTACTATTCTCACGCCCTTCCCTGTGAATGACGGGAGACGAGTTTGCTGTGGGGGGGTCGCAGCATTCCCTTCTCCGTGTCTCCACCAGTTTCAGGAGGCAGTTGGCCGACTGATCCAATGGGATCAGCGTCGACAGCTCTTGCCATATGCCCAAGGTCTTTGACCCCGGTACATATACCTCCTAAAATAGGTGAAGGTGTCTCGGCATATGAGAACTTTGATAAAAAGTACCCAGAGAGAGTGCAGGAGGCATCCCCGACATGATCAGGTGGTAAGCCCCGCAGTCACTCTGGGCTGAAGCGTGTGCAAGAAAACTCCCGCAGCGCCGATCGATCCTATTGGGAGCGAGCCATCCATCGGCTCACCTTTTAAATTCTCCGACGGGAATTCCCCGCCATAGGTCTACTTCATAAAACTCCGCGGCTTCCCGCCAGAGGTCCCTTACAAAATCCCGCTTTCAGCCGACAAGACATTGTTGTTGGCCGAACTGCGCCTCATAACGCCACAATATCACAAAATCCGCGTTTTTTATCACAATATATATATATATATATATATAATAGCAATGAAGAAAAGAAAGCCATAATCAAGAATGAAGTAAAACAAGGATGAAACAGCCTGTCACTCATGTTGTTAAACTTGTTTAACCACTACCCAAAAAATTACCATTGCACACACGTACACCAACGTGGGGCACATCATATAATAGTAATAATAATACATTAAATTAATGAATTAAATTAATAAAATCCCACACGTAAATATCCTTACAAGCATTTTCCTGGCAAATCTCCTCCTCCGGGGGTTTCCTTAGTTTTGTTACCAACGGAAACCAAGGACAATGGTGGACAGTTTTACATCTAATTAATTTCTTTGCGGTTTCAGTCGGCGAAATTATATAAAAAAAAATTAGACGACCGAACCAGGATACGTTTTCTCATTCATGGAGTATGGTCGAGGGCGGCTTACCATTCCGACAAATCTTAATGTCGTTCATCAAATTTTGAAGAAATTTGGCTTTTTATGGTTCCTCTTTTGTTGGAGGATGATTTTTTTTTTCGGGACGTGTTTAGAGGATTAGCTTAATGATCTATCTGCTGGGAGGAGGAGGAGGAGATTTGGTTTTTAAATGTAGAAGATGAAAAAAAACCGTTTTGGTCGGGGTAACAACAGAGAGGACGTTGTTGTCTCTCTCTCTTTGAGGCGTCTGGGGGGCGGCGATAGGGGGCGGGGGTGGTGGTTGGAACAGTTTCCGTTTGATCACTTTGGCGAGAGAGGTTTGTGGTTACCCGAGCGTGTGACCGGCTTAGCAGCAGGTATTAATTCATGCGTCTATTTGCCCCGGTATTATCCTTAACCCTCCTCCCCCCCTTCCCCCCACCCCTTTCCCACCCCCCTCCAGCCACCACCACCTGACGTGTTGCGACGGCCCCGGGCCTCGAATATGGTCGGTCCGGGCGTTTGTCGTCGTCCATTGCCCCCCATTCCCCCGCCTCATCCAAAACGAAATGAGGCTGCAGCCGTATCTTCGCCATGCCCCGGCCCTTTCCCTCCCTCCCCCCCTCCCTCCCTTCAACCCCCTTACGCCGTGTAATGCGAGTTTAACCAAGTTATTACTCCACTCAGTAAACACGGCATTACATTGCGGTTCGCTACCCCCTTGTAATTCTCTCCTACAACCGCCACCACCGCCGAGCCCTTCACTTCCTCTCTCAGGACGTCTGTGCTCAGATCTGATAAATTTTAGTGAAGTGAAATTCCTCTCCCCCTTAAGCAAACCCCCTTGCCCATCCCTTTCTCTCCCCGCCTCTCTCTCTCTCCCTTTCTGTATCTCTCCCTTTCTCAATTTTCAAGTCGATTTCGTACCGGACGCTCATAAATAAATTATTCCAGTTAGTTTACAAGCGAAACGGTCCGGCCAGCCATGTTGTGAATAATTACTCTGATAAACGGAGGAACCATTCATTCAGTGGTGCTTTCAAACAGCAATTATAGTCTTTAATTAAGCACGAGTCTGTAGAGAATTTGCTGTTGGAACGAAAGAGACGACGAATGGAACGTGTGCTTAATAAATTAGGTAACTGGAAAACTGGTAAAGAATTTTCAAGATTTTTTTTTAAAGAAAAAATAAAATAAAAAAACAAAGAGTAGTTTACAGGGGGTCGATAAATCATGAAACCCTTAAGTAGGTAAACCGACCATAATTTTCTGTACATTCTTCTTCAAAGAAAAACATATTTTTTAAATGTCGAGAAACTGCAACGAAATTCGGTACACAAAATTCCTTTAAAAATTAAACCGGAGAAAGTTACTGTTAATAGGGGGCGTAAGGTAAGTGAGAAACCCCTAGCACACAAAATTTTATGGAACAATGGCGGAATTTGCCAACATTCGTAAAGCCCTGAAAATCAGCGACTGACTGAATACGGACCAAAAAATAAATAAAAAGATCGTCCGCCATATTTAATTGGCGCCAATATGCTGGCAACCTTTATTTCCTATCCTCTTACTCTCGATAATCGATTACTTTCAACATCCTGCGCAACGTCAAACATAAATCAGAAATCAACGGAAGGATGATACTAAAAAAAAATAAAAAATAAGAAACAGACAAAATGCGGTGAAATTTTTATTTTAAAACAACTCCGTTACTTTCCATATTTTCGTTCCAGTCTATGATGAATCAAAAAAAATTATTTTTTTGAATGGAACTAAAATGAAGGAAAAGTGATGAAAATGAAATATTTTTTGATGGACCACTATAGGAGGGGAAATTTTTATTTTTCAGTTTGTTTAATAGGAAAGGGATACTTAAATTATGGAAATATTTTTGACCTGCCACAAAAAGGAATGAAGAAACGGAAATATACTTTCGTTCGTAAGCAAAAGAAATGAATGTAGAAATAAAGGAGGCAGATTTAACTGAAAGGGCAAAAAAAAGATGATCAAGAAGGGAAAGTATTTTCGGGATTATTAAAACGAAACATTCAAGAAGGAAGAAACATGTTTTTTCGATGAGAATTCAAAGGGAATGAGAGTAATGATGAAAAGGAAATATTTTTGATTCGAATGGATTTAATAAGAAAAAGGAAGGGGGATTTTTTTTTGATTGGTGACTAAACAATGGAACGATGGAAGAAAATCTTATTTTTTAAATTAATCACAAAGGGAAGGAACAACGGAAGAAGGGAAGATAAATTATTTACGACGGACGGATTAAGGCAAAAAATAAAAATTCAAAGATAATGAATAATGATGGTTAAGGAAGTATTTATGCTTTAGAAGAATTTTTTCTTTTTGCGTTCGATTACTACATAATAGAACGATGGAGGAAGAAATTCATATAGATTGTTTATTAGTCACGAAAAGGGAAGGAAAAACGAAGGAAAGGAAGAGAAATTATTTACGACGGACAGATTAAGGCAAAAAAATAAATTCAAAGATAATGAATAATGATGGTTAAGGAAGTATTTATGCTTTAGAAGAATTTCTTTTTTTTGCGTTCGATTACTACATAATAGAACGATGGAGGAAGAAATTCATATAGATTGTTTATTAGTCACGAAAAGGGAAGGAAAAACGAAGGAAAGGAAGAGAAATTATTTCCGACGGACGAATTAAGAAGGGGCAGAGGGTTGAATCATAGAGGGTTAACACATAGGATATACTAGCCATAAAAATATTTTTTTTAATAATTTTTAAGGGGGAGAGGGTTAAAACAAAGGGCAGGGTATAAAAGCCATAAAAATGTTTTTTAATGATTTTAAAAATTTGATTGTCAGACAAACACAGTTCAGTAGCAAAATAACAGGTAAATTAAAAAAATTTCAGAAAGAACATAAATAATGAAAAAAATTCAGTAAAATTTGTGTTAAAATAAAAGGAAATAAGGATAAATTACTAGGTGTAACCCAAGAATTGCGGATCCTCAAGACGGTTGTAGGAAAATTTGATGCTGTCATTTGATCATCATTTAGCGTTTGATTCAAGATAAATGAAGAAAAATCAATTAAACGTAACTGAAGATAAATGGTAAGGAAATACTGAGAATTGGGGTTAGATTTTTATTATTCATTGTAATAATCAAGGTTTGATTAAGGATTTGGATCAAAGACACGGATGTTGGAATTTTTCTTGATCGGGTAAAAGTCTCTCTCTCTCTCTCTCTCTCGCTTTCTCTCTGTCGGTTTATAAGTTTTATTTTTTCCCCGTCTTTTTTTTTGTATCGGAAATGTCTGTTTTATTGGTTGCCATCTTCTTGAGGAAATAAATCGCTTGACCTGGAGAGTCGGCGGTAAACAGAGGAGAGATTTACTCCGGCAGACAAACCACGTACGAGCAATAAATCAAAAAAAAGAGGGGGCCGACGACTCGCCTATCAAAAAGCTATCAGAGAGCCGGATCCTGCTTTTAAAACGGAAGGATTCTCTCTTTTTATGTTTACTCAAGTACAAACGTTCCCGATCGATCCTTTCTAAGAGATTGTGCTCCAATGATTGGAACAGAGAGAGAGAGAGAAAGAGAGGAAGAGAAGGAGGAGGATTCTGCACTCTTATCTTCTGCGTTTCGCCCATTAACGTCTCCAATTAACGTTACTCGGAATAAACAGGTAAAAGATAAGATCTTTGTTGTAACTTCTCTCTCTCTCGCTCTTTCGATATCTCACTCTCCCTATTTTTGTTATTCCCTCTCTCTCTCTTTTTCTCTGTGTTATCTCTGACACTGTTCCTCACTGTCTCGAACATCTGTTTTTCCTCCCTAATTTTCAATAATTTTCTCTTTGTTTCTCTCCCTGTCTGTCTTTAATTTTCCATTTCACTCTCTATCTCTCTCTCTCTTTTTCATTTAATGACGTCGTCTACCTTTCTACCTACCTTTTATGTCTCTCAATGCATTTTCTGGACCTGTCCCCGTCTCTGTTTAAACTTTTCTGCCTCTTATCCCGTCTCTTTTGCATTTTGCATATTTCCCTTCTTTTTATCTCTCTCTCCCTCTCTCTCTTCCTGTATATCTTTCACTTTCCGTTTCTCCGTCTCTGTCTCAGTCATTTTATGATTCCCTTTACGCAATTGTATACCTACCATAGTTTCATTTAATGCGTTTATTTATGTCGTTTCGCTGCTTTTTTTCTGCCCATCTCTATTTTTATTTTCTCTGCCTATTTTTCTGTCTTTCTTTTATTTTTAATTTGTTTCATTACAGGTATCTCTTTCATTTTCTGTTTCTTTTTTATCTGTTTCTCTGTGTCTTTTTTTTCATTTTCTAAAATTCTCTACCTTTTTCTCTGTGTCTTCCATTCCATCTTTCAATTTATGACTCTGGTTTTGGTTTCTCTGCTTTTTTTATTCTTTTTGACCATCTCTCTTACATTTTCTCCTGCCTATATTTATGTATACATTTCGTTTTACGTTTTTATCTTCGTTTCACTGCGTGTATTTCCCGGTTTCTCTGTCTCTTTTTGTCATTTTATGTTATCGTTTATATTTTTTTCCACTTTTCTGTCTAGGACGGTTTCTTCAATTTTTGGAGGGGGTGCAAATTTTCCAGTTGTTAATGAGTCTCCCTTTTTAATTTTTTTTTTATTTTTCATCTCACAAGTCTCCTTCAAATAATTAATGTGGCAAGAAAATAATTCAAACAGGTTGGTCCTGCATGACTATTATTTTTTTTTCTAGTTTGAATATTTTGTATAGGTCAATGCCCTTTTCCCCCCTCCCTGGTCCCGCGCCGAGTCGTCCATAAATTTAAATACTGTAGGAAATAGGGGATCCATCCTCCTCATCCTCTCACAGTAAAATATATATATATGACAAACTGAAACGATGAAAAATTCCCGCTGGCTGTTTTGTCGTACTTTTAAATGTGTTGCTCCTGCCGCTGCCAGTGCTGCCAACGTTGTCGCCGCCGCCCCAGCCGCTGCTGCTGCTGCTATTTACTGAACAAAAAAAAAAGGAAAAAGGAAAAAGTTTTTTTTTTGAACCTAACGAGCATTTGTTTGTGTACATGCTGACATGACAAAGTAGTCCGTCCTCCTCCTCTTCTAACTGTACAAAACTAAGAGCGATACCAAGTAAACAAAATGGAGAGAATTTATATCAACGCAAACAACTATATGAACTGAAACGATAAATCTGCCCCCGCTGTCACTTCCGGTTTAGTAGCTACTCTATTTCTCCCTCTCTTTTTTCTCTCTCTCTCCCCCTCTCTAACACCCCCACAGCACTTTCCACATTTACATCACAATATGCGAACTTTTACCTCTTCTCTTTTTTGTTGTTGTTGTTGCTGTTGTTGAGGGGAAATAGATTATCCTCTTTTTAACGACGTTAAACCTTATTCACACAAACACACAAACAAATTGTTAAAACTGTAATTACTGATTAAATAAATTTTTTTTTAGAATATAAAAGTGTCAAAGGCGTAGAGGCAGAAACTGAAAGGTCAATGATAAAGGGCACGAAAATTAATAGATAAACAATTACAATTATAAGAAATGGGGAAGAGGGAACACATTAAATCTTTAAAAAAAAATTGACCAGGAAGCAATGTCGGGGAAAAAAAATATTCCCAGAAAAAAAATATATATATAGCTTTTTATAAGTGGCTAAATAAAATTTTTTCAATATAGTAAATGAAGTAAAACGCGTACAGACAGAAATCTAAAGATCAAAGATTAAAGGAGAGGAAAATCAATAGGATAAAAATACGAAGGAAAAAAATATAATTTAGATTACAATCGTGATAAATA
>CM067382.1:64472088-64524916 GCA_034510155.1 Eucriotettix oculatus | reverse complement strand
GTCTACAAAAGTAGACCAGAAGAAAAATAAATAAAGTTAAAATATGAGGACTAAGGAGAGGAAAATCAATGTTTACCTGAAGAAGTGTGGAATGAGGGACGAAACGTCGCAATATTTAATATTTAAATTATAAAAATACTGACAAAGAGGCCGATTAAACCATCTATTTATTATACGTTTAACTGCCAGAAAAATTAATTAATTAATTAATTGATGTTAATAGGTGGGTTAGTAGTTGAGAAGCCAAGTGCATGTAGATTCTCCGTCTGTGCGTAAAATGCGTAAGGTCTATTGCCCCATTAATTAACGGGGAAAGTATTGAACGTGAAAAAAAAAGGGAAAATTTCTCGAGTCTGCAAAAATTTTTAACTCCTCCTCGCCGCCATCATCATCCTCCCCCCTCTACATACTATTAGTTTATTTTTAATTTTAAACGGGGCAATAGAACGGCCTTCTCACCCTTACTTATCACCTTTCAGGTTGTTTTAATCAGCAAAGGGAGAAAGGAGGGTGGGGGGAGAGAGGGGAAGGAAGGGAGGGACGCGAAAAAAAAAGGTTGCAGAATTAGCAAAATCACACACATGAGATAGCGGAAAAGGGAAGAAGGGTGGGTGGGTGGGGGAAGGAATGAAAGTTATTTTTAAATTTTTTAATGGGGAATTGATTACAGTTTAACGCTCGCTGCCCCAAAAAAATAGCTTGCCGTCGATTATTAATGAGGTTGGAAAGAGGTGGGGGGAGGAAGGGAGCAAGCTGCGGGAGTTAGTTTTCTCGCAGGCGCTTCAGCCCACAGAGTGACTGCGGGGCTTACCTGATCATCATGTCGGGAATGCCTCCTGCACTCTCTCTCTCTCTGGGTACTTTTTTTGGATCAAAGTTCTCATATGCCGAGACACCTTCACCTATTTTAGGAGGTATATGTACCGGGGTCAAAGACCTTGGGCGCATATGGCAAGAGCTGTTGTCCACGCTGATCCCATTGGATCAGTCAGGGGCCAACAACTGCCTCCTGAAACTGGTGGAGACACGGAGAAGGGAATGCTGCGTCCCCCCCACAGCAGACTCGTCTCCCGTCATTCATAGGGAAGGGCGTGAGAATAGTAGCCCAGCAATGCCCCCGACCTACCTGATGCAGGTTTTCTAGGGTTTTTTCCCCTGCATCATCTCTTTAGGTGAAACACCGCGAGGGTAGGATCCTTAAACCATAGCCCGGGGGCCCTAGTTAACCCTTGCTAGGCTACCTTGCTCTACCTTCCGCATCCCCCCTCCCTTTTCAATTCCCTTCCTATGCTATTAAAGGGGAGTTGCCTGTTTCAGGATCACCCTCATGTAGCCTGTTAACCCAAAAAAAAAGAGTTGGGGGGGAGTGGGGGTGGTTGGTAGGGGGGGTGGGAGGGTGGTGAGGACGTATTACTTTCTCTCCAGCCCAAGACCTGAGGAATTTTTATCAACCGTTTCGTTGCCGCTTATGGGGAAAGAAAAGTTTGATTTTATTTTTGTAGAGTCAAAGGCGATGAAGAAAAAAAAACACACTACAGGGAGGGTTGTAGGGCGTGTGAAGGGTGGCGTGGGGAAAACTGTGGTGGTGGAAAAAAAAAGAGGGCGAATTGATGTTGGACATGAACATAAATAAGAACGGTCGTCGGTGCTTTTTATTTATCTACAAACAAACTGTTCTGTTAATATACGCAATGTTTGCCGGTGATATCGATAGTAGTAGGGGAATAGCGTGTCCACAAAATACATACACACACCCACATTGGCAGAGAGAGAGAGAGAGAGAGAGAGAGAGAGAGCTGGAAAAAAAATTAAGGTTTTATCGCTGTAGGAACATGCATGTTTATCAGGGGGCAACATGCGAACCGCTAACGCAACGCCCCCTGGGCAATGGCTTCGGAAAAAGTCACGAGCACTTCTCGTATCACGCGTACCAATCTCTTTAGATTCGACACTGGAGGACGTAGGGCAGGGGGGGGGAGAGAAGAGGAGGAGGGGAAGGGAAGGGAGGGAGGGGAGAAAAACAAAAACATTTGTTACGAATCGTTTGCAGACATGTTTGTTTTTACGCGAGACAACTTCGTCGGTCGAGTGAAGAAGCAAGTTGCACCTGGCTGGCGAAGAAGGAGGATGGGAGGAGGATTAGACGATTATGGATGAATCGTGGCGCCCCACAAGGTACCTGTTTGAACCCTACCTCGGCCCCCGTATGTAACTTTAAAAAGATTTTGACGGCACAAGGTAACCACCAAAGTACACGAAACGATTTGATTTTTCCCCTAAAAACTTATGAACTGCAGTAAACACCCCTATACTACTGTTAAGCAGAAACACCGGCGGTCCTCTTCTCAAATTACCATTTTTTATACCCCCCCACACACATTTAAGTCATTAAAAATTCGTTTTACAAGTAAGCCGGTAATTTTTTTTTGTTAATAATAACATTCTATCAGTTGCGGCGGGACAGAGAAGCGTTGGCGTTCCTCAAGGTACAAGTTTAGTCCAATTTACCTGGAAAAAACATACCACCCGATTATTTACAGAAACCGTGTAAGTTTGATAACCTAACAAAGATTCTGTTCGTCACGTAGTTGTTGTTTTTTTTGGGGGGGGGGAGGGGGGGAGCGCGGGGGCATTTATGTCGTACAAATTTTTGGAATTTGTATGGAAATATTTCG
The DNA here is from genome assembly GCA_034510155.1 of Eucriotettix oculatus. Lineage (NCBI taxonomy): Eukaryota > Metazoa > Arthropoda > Insecta > Orthoptera > Tetrigidae > Eucriotettix > Eucriotettix oculatus. Next base: position 64,522,241 of record CM067382.1, on the reverse strand, counting down.
TATTTTTTCTTCAAATCAAAAGCCTGAAGAGAGTTTACTTTCTTCGACAAATAATCATGTGGAATAACTTCTCATAAATTATTTTTCTCGCTTCTTTCTTCTGTTCCGGTGTTATTTCACCTTTTCTCCGTGTTATTTTCATTTTTTACTCCGTCCCTTTCACTTCAGTCTAGGCTTTGCCGTTTTTTTTTCTTGAAACCCTTTTGTTTTATTGTAACCGTTTCACCTCTTGTCCATTTCGTCGTCCATGGTTAGGTCACCTCTTTGCCTCTTTTTTTTATCTATTTTACTATTTTGTACATGGCTTTGTTTTTGTTTTTTTACTTCTGTGATCCACTGCGTCTCTGTATCTTGGGTTTTCCCCTGTTTCGAAGTAATTGATTATTCTGTAAGTTTGTCTACATTCAATTCTACCTGATGCTTAGCGTCTGTTAATATTATCCTTTCTTCCCAGGTTTCCTTTTGTGTACGTTCGCTGCTTCGTTGCTCCTCAGTTTAAAATTTTACATCCCCTCATATTTGTGTTCCTGTACTTTTTTCTGTACAATTTACTTTATTATGAATCAAATACATTGAATAACCTTACAAATGCAAGATACACGGAGTTCTCAAATTGGTGGACGAAACTACTTAATTTTAAGGGATGTTTTTACGGAAAGATCTTCATGAAAAATTCCAAGAAGAAAAGTATTAAAAAAAAAATTCCTATCACATAATAACGTCATTCACCTCCATTTCAATTGAGTTTGGTAATTATTGTTAATTTCAAAGTAATTATACCACCTACAGGGCCTCCAAATTGAAAGGAAACAATTTGGTGTGCGTTCTCCGTCCCTTCCTCCCCTCCCTCCCCTTTCCATCCCCTTTCCAGCAATTAACGTACACATGGAAAGGAAGGGGTAAATAAGGGAGTAGGAGGCGAGCGGATTATTTTTTTATAAGCGACATTAGTCAAATTAGATCAGAATAGATGTTGGTTAGTGAATATTTTGGTACAAAAAATAAAATTTGAAGCTTTAATTACTCAATTTACGAAAAATTTACGCAAAAAAACACTGTATTTTTTTTTACGACGTTTCGTCTATATATTTCTTTACATCTTCAGCTACAGAACCCAAGATAAAAGTTTGAATTTACAGCAGTTTATTAAATACTCGTACAGCCGTGCACTTAATTAGTTACTGTTATAATGGTGCAACATTGACTATTTTCTAACAAATTTTGGTACTTTAACTGGATATTGATTACACGTCTCTACCTGAAGATGTCCCCAAATATCGGGACGAAACGTCGCCAAAATAAGTGACTTTCAGTAAGCTACAACATCGGCTATTTTTTTTATCATTTAAAAAAAAACAGTTTCTGAAACCTTAAGACGGAAAACGATTACTGTCATTTACCTGAAGATGTCGTCCGAATAACAGGACGAAACGTCACAAAAACAGTTGCCTTGGTGACGTGATGGCTGAATTGGTTTGTTTTGAAAAAAAATATATATATTATTTTTTTTTCAACATGGCTGGATGATCTCTAAATATTTTTCCCGCCTCATCCCCCCCTTTCCAATTACAAAATTAATTAGTAACAGGGGGAGAAAAAGTAAAAAAAATGTATTTTTTTTCACCCCCCCGTTGTCCTAATTTTTAGGCTGTATTGTTACGTTAAAAAAATAATTTTTTTAATCGTCTATAGCGTCGATTGGTCGATTTCTGTCTTGACAAGTGTTTCGACTTGAAGGGGCAACGGAAGATCAGTGATGGGAAAAAAATGTAATTAATATTATATATATATGTAATTATAGTAATATTCACACAGTAAGTTAAGAAAAAAGGGGGGAGGAAAGGATTGGTTCAAATTGAAGCTAAGTTATTGAGGTCATGAAACTGGTTTTGTAAAATCAGATTTTGGGAAAGGAAACAAAAATCTCGACCGGACCCGGAAAAGTAATCCGGGAACTCCCGCTTCCCGGCCTGGAAAAAAGCCCTAACCACTGAACTAGTCCGAGTCTACGTCAGGGACCCGATATTCACATCCCTGAAGCTCAGAATTCAAGTTTACCAATTAAATTATATAAGTCAAGTATCATTCCGCGACATGTTAGAGGTTCATAGGAAGGGAAAGAAGAAAGAAAGAATTCCAGAAAAAAAAACAGGAAAAAAAACCTACTCGAAAGAATTAATTAAAAAATTTTTTTTTACCCCGGCTTCACTTTAATTGGAATTTCTCCGATTCTTTGAAAATAAAGTGAGAAACATTCCTGATGTTGAAGCTTGTATTTTACTTGATAAGCTCGGAACGTTTCTGCCTCTCGTCCAGAACTGTTTGATCTCTCTCTCTCTCTCTCTCTCTCTCTCTCTCTCTCTCTCTCTCTCTCTCTCTCTCTCTCAATACCTTTGTTCTGTAACGTAATTATCCAGATGCTTCCTCTTCTTCTTCTCTCCTTGTTACCGCTTTTTATTTTTGAATTTTTCCTTTCCTGTAACAGACAAAGTCAGAACATACACGCTACACGAATCGATTTTTCCGTTTCCATTGCAAATTATACTTTCCTACATCAAAGTGCGGAGGGTATACAGAGTTTATAGTCACAGTATTCCTACACACACACACAAAAGAAAAATATTCCTTATAAATAATTTCCTATCGTTCTTATCGCAAGAACAGAAAATTGGCGATACACCATTTTCTTGAAAATCAATTTTTTTTCCCGACGGAAAGGGAAGGGGGAGGAGAAGAAGGGGGGGAGGTTAGCACTAGGGTCAGTTCTTAAAGAAATTGGATTAAAAATCATTTGTGGATTTTTCACAGAGTAAAAGTAAGACGTAAAGGGACAGAAAAACGAGAAATGTATAACGATAGAGAGAGATAAAACGGAGGCACAGAAATACAGACAGGGAGGCAGAGAGATATAGAACGATGGAGAGACGGATATTTAGAAAGGGAGATAGAAAGAGAGAGAGAGTGACAGAGAAAAAGAGAGAGGTATGGGAGAGTATGCGAGAGATAAAGAGACCGGCAGACAGAGAAATGGAGAGAGATGACGAGAGATAGAAGTATAGAGTAACAGGAAAATCGAAAGATAGATGTACATGGAGATGTACAGAAAATTGGGGGTAGATATAGAGAGAAGGAGATTTAATCCGGGAGGTGGTGAGACAGAGAGAAATACAGAGGTACGGGGAAGATATAAAGAGACAGTAATAGAGAGACATAAAAATAGAGATAGACAAAAAAGATAGAACGAAAAAAAAGTTGGGGTATAGATATAGAGTGAAGATGATTTGAACCGGGAGGTGGGGAGACAAAGAGAAAGAGAGAGAGAGAGTATGGAGAAGAGGTAAGGAGATAAAGAGACAGAGAAATATGGAGAGACATAAGGAGAGAGATAGACAAAATGATAGAAAAATAGAGAATGACGGAGATATAGGTAGACTGAAAAATAGAGAGATAGGGAGACAGAGAAAGTGAAATTAGGCGATAAAAAGACAAAGAAAGATAGAGAAAGATGGCGTTGTAGGTAGACCAAAAAAGCAGACAGATAGGGAGACAGAAAAAGAGAGATAAAGTGATGAAAAGACAGAGATATATAGAGAGACACGGAAAGAGATAGAATGAAAGAATAAAATCGGGAAGAGAGATGTAGGTGAAGATATATATATGTTGAAAGATGCAGATAGATATAGAGAGAAGGAGACTGAAACAGGGAGAAGAGGAGACAGAGTAATAGAGAGTTAGACAGTTAAAAAGAGGAATAGAGAAATAGTATACTTGTCCGTTGATGTTTATGAACTATATTTTACTTCAGAGGAACTATTTATATTATTTCTCCATTAATTAAAAATAATTCTTACCTGGAATGGTCGAAATTTTTCTTTTGTAAAATTATCTTCTTCACTCTGCCATTTTATTTAAGTTTCCTGGGATTTATTTTTGCAGGATACTAAATTAGGTTTCCAAATTCGATCTTGTTTCCAAGAACCGGGGCCAATCCTCTGTCTTTCCTCCGTCTCCTCGTCGTCGTGTGTGATAAATTCCTAGAAGCGAAACGTCTTCCAGTTTCGTTGTGCGATGAGATCTCTTCTTCCGCCGTTCCTCCTTCCCACTTTACCTGATACCCATCTATTTATCCCCTTTCCTCCCCCCTTCACTTTCCCACCTTCACCCTCCCTCCTCTATCTTTCGCTTTTTTTTCCTTCCTTCGAGTGAACCATTGTTCTCAGAATTTACGTCGCTTTGTCACTTTGTTACATTCTATCTGAAATGAAAGAACAGAGAGAGAGAGAGAGAGATGAAAAGAGCCACTCTTTCTTAGTTTCGAGAGCGTTAATGGAGTAACAGAATGTTGTAATTTGTGCCTCAGAGTAATGCAAGACTTGTCTTGGCTGAAAGGAGAAATAACTCCAGGAAAATCAAGTAATTGGATCACTCGAGGCGGCTGAGGCGGAATACAGAACTGTTTGCTGACGTTGTTTTAAAGTTTAATAATTAGAAAAATAAATTTTTTTTTGAAAAAACCCGACGAATTAGTACTGAAAAATGACGTGAACACTGTCAACATTGTTTTTACCTTAAATCGCTAAATAATTGGGAAATGTGGAAAACAAATTTTTTCCCCCCAGAGTTTCATATAGCATTCCATATATTTTATTTTTACAAATTATTTTATATTACTGTTTGGTTTATTACGCTGGATGTAGACGAGTTCAGACACACCACCGCTGACGTCATATCTACCACAGAAACTGTACGTGAATGATCCCTCACAATATTCGCAGTGTTCATAAATTAATATATATTCAATTTCTGAATGTATCCCTATTATTCAATTATACAAGTATTTTTAAAAACTCATCTGGGAGAAATTTTCCCCTTTCATTAGCTGTCGATACGAGAAACGTTAAGAGGTCATGACGTCATCGGCGTATCTAAACTCGTCCAAACAGATATTTTTTATTAATAGAAGAAGAAGAATCCTGTTGTAAGCTGTGAATATTTTGGAGAAGTTTTAGGTTAGTGACGTCATGAATTACGTGTTAACTTCTCCTTAGTATGGTGGGAAAAATGCTGAAGATGTGAAAGCGTTAATTTTTAGGGGGAATATACGGAGGTTGGTAGCAGTGTTTCCGATCGTATTACGTCACATTGGGGCCTCTAGTTGAGAAATTTTTCAAGTAATTAGTGGTTTACGATAAAACTTCTTTGTACCCCGTTATGAAAACCTTAATTTTTGGGATTTTTTTATTTAAAATTTATCTTGTTTACACACCATAAATTCTTACCTTTTTCTTTTTAAAAAAATTATAAAAAATCCTGGTTTTACACTATATTTTCTGTTTATTATATCAATAAGAGTACGTAAATAACATTTTTCCCATTTTCTACATATAAATATCCTAATTATTTTACTATATTTCTGATATTTTCCTGTCTTTCTTCTCCATTTTCTTTCTCTTTACTTCCCGTCTTTTTCCCCTCTCTCTCTACTTCCCCTATTATCATCCCTCACTCGCCACGCATCTCTCCTCTTTCTTTACCATCTCTTTACAGCTCTGTCCACGTTTTGTTTCTCCCTATCATTCTTTCTCTCTATCCATCTTTCTCCCTCTCTTCCCCCCTCCGTCACTCTCCTCCTAAATCAGCCGTTTACGACTAACCATTTTGGTATAAAAATAATATTTTTCCGACATTTTTTTGTTTAAAAACTCATTTTATTTACACTCCATAAATTCCTTCCCGGGGAAACAAACAAAAAAAATATTCTGCCGCCGTAAACCACTGATTAGGAAAGATATACGAACTTGAAAATTTTTTATGAAATTGGCACCAACTTACTTCCTGTCTTTTCCCCTCTCTCTCCTTCCCCTATTATCATCCCTCGCTCGCCATGCGTCTCCCCTCTTTCTTTACCATCTCTTTACAGCTCTCTCTCTTCACGTTCTGTTTCTCCCTATCATTCTTTCTCTCTATCCATCTTTCTCCCTCTCTTTCCCCCCTCCGTCACTCTCCTCCTAAATCAGCCGTTTACGACTAACCATTTTGGTATAAAAATAATATTTTTCCGACATTTTTTTTAAAAAACTCATTTTATTTACACTCCATAAATTCCTTCCCGGGGAAACAAACAAAAAAAAATATTCTGCCGCCGTAAACCACTGATTAGGAAAGATATACGCACATGAAAATTTTTTTTATGAAATTGGCACCCGGTGTGACGTAATACCTGTAACACTGCTGCCAACCTCAGAATGTTCCTCCCCCATTCCTCCCTAGATGTGTTACCACTAAGGCGAAGGAAACACGTACAATAGAGGTCACTGCTGATTGGCGTCACTTTACCAAAGTTTTCTGATATTTTCGCTTTTCCCATTCTACTTTTAGGTCTTTCTTTTTTTAAAAAAAAAATTCGTCGTTGTGTTTACACGCACGATAAATTCCTCTTCCAAAATTGATTTCCTGTTCTCTAAGGGTGACACTTTTTTCGACACTACTGCAGGCCCGGTGTTCAGGATAAATTTCAGTGAATGGGGTGTGGAAAGGACGGTCAATTCGGCGGCGGCGGTTCCCGTTCCTCCTCCTCCTCCTACCACCACCTGTTGACGACGACGCGCAGAGACAAGAGCGTTGCAATCGTCAACGGAGCATTTGAGAAATGGGGGGAGAAAAAAAAATAAAATAAAATACAGGGAACTTACCTTTACCTCCTTCTCCCTCCCCCCTGTAAAGGGGTGTGAGGTACGCAGCAGATACCGTCTGCTGTTCCTTCCTCTTAAGAGTATGACGCCGTAAAAGCATCCACCACCGTCGTCGTAAGATAGCAGCCAGCGCCAGGAGGAGGCTTGAAAGGGGTCGTCTAACACTTAAACCTTATCTACAAAAAAATAATGCCCTATTTACATCTTTCTCCCTCCTCCTCAACACCACGTCGTCGTCGTCTTCCTCGTCTCCTTGACGTCGCCATAAACGCGTTATTATTATTATATTTTTTTAAAAAAAAAACAAGACATAATGTTAGCAACAGTTAATATCGCAGGACGGAGAGAGAGAAAAAAAAATAATAAACGTTAATAAGGAAATAAACAAACCCGCGGGGAAAGGGGATTTTTTAAATTTATTTTTCTGTCCCTCTTTTGCCTGCCCATCCTTCCCTTTTCCAACCCTAACAGTTGTTGTTCTTCTTTATAAACGATGAGGAACGGCGTCCGGAGGTCCTCGGGAGTCCACTGACCTTCCAGTTAACCCAATGCAAAATATTTTACTATTCAGGTGTGATTACAAAAAAAAATTATTCTTTAAGCCTGAATATAATCTATTGCATGAAAAAAAAATTTTTTTTACCGAGGGTTAAAAAATTGCTAACGGGGTGACTTTAACCTATCTTCCTTTTAATTTTATTTTATTATTTTTTTAAATAAATTTGGGGTGTTTCTGTGTCTATTTCCCCCTTGCATTATGATTCATTTCCACCCTCCACCTCCACCTCCCCCTATTCCGTTTCTTTTTTAAAAAAATTTTCTTCGTCACCTGTTAAAACACCGTGGGCTACAGACTGCAATTATTGCAATCATATTGATTTTTTTTTGGAATTGGCATGTGGTTGGATGCTTGTGTGTGACGTCATGGTTGCGTATACCGGGATTAAAGGCTGTTGGAGGAATCGACACTCCAAATTCGGAATATGTAATGCAGTCGTTGACTCGGTAGGCCAAGGCCCCCTCAATGGCGGCTGTAGAGCCAAGGAGGAAGGAATATTTTTTGTTTTCGGAATTGTTTTAATTTTTATCAATTAAAAAAAAATATTTTTTAAACTGTATTTGGAATACGGCGATCACCTTTTAATTCCAAATAAATTTCGGGGGGTAAAGTTATAATTTTGTTTTCAAAAAAACTGATTAAATTTTAAATTATTTACGAGTTTAAGTCTCTTCACGTGGCAAGAGAGACTTTTTCAGGTATGACGTCACTGCATTTTTTTTGACAAAAACGTGATTCTAGGGGAGGGTTAAAATTAGTACATGTACCCTTTATCTCTCTCTCTCACACACACACATATATATCAGATCTGAATTGAGTGGTCGGTGGTGGTGGTTGTTAAGGTTAGGTCAGGTTAGCAACGACGTCACTGTCCGTCAGCCATTTTACACCGGACTGAGTGGTTTGTGCTTAATGCATGGGCAGAGCCGACGACCTTCGTCGGACATCAACGGGTCAACGCCGCTGAACCAGGGGTAGGTGTGTGTGTGTGTGTGTGTGTCAAGTGAACTACGGCCCAGGCCAAAAAATTAATGCTACTCCGTGAATAGGCCGAAGCGATATGCCACTGAAAACGGGGAACATAAAATAGGAAACGAAAAAGTACCACTTGTTGAAACTAGTAAATATCTAGGTGTAAATTTAAATAAGAAATTAAATTGGGATGAACACGTAAAATCTTTTTTTTTAAAAAAAAAGAAAAGAAGTTAAAAACACTGAAAAGTTAGGTGCTAATTTTGTAAAAAAAGTAATGGGACGTGAAATATTTTAAAATAGAATTTTATTTTTTTTCCGGTAATTTATCTTTATTCTTTCAATTTATCAACAACTTACTGTTTTACTTTAATTTTGTTAGTACTGCTTCCGGGAAAAATCCCAGCCCACCTCCTGTAATAATAAATACAAAAAAATACAAAAAAAAAGAAATTACATAAACGGCTCCCTCAGTCAAAAGAAAAAAAATATATATTACCCAGCCCACCTCCTGTAATAATAAATACAAAACAATACAAAAAAAACGAAATTACATAAACGGCTCCCTCAGTCAAAAGAAAAAAATATATATTACACGCCTTTCTATCTTTTCCCAGAAAAAAATATATATTACCCTTCGTCTCTCTCCTTCTTTCTTTTCTTTTCTATCTTTCTTTCTTCCTATGTCTCTTTATTTCTCTTTCTTTCTCCTTTTTTTTCTCTCTCTCTACCATTCTTTATTTCTCTCTCTCTCTGCCATTCTTAATTTTTCTCTCTGCAATTCTTTATTTCTTTAATTCTATTTTCCTTTCTTTCTGCTTTCTCTCTCTCTCTCTCATTCTTTCTCTCTTTCTTTCTTTCTTTCTTTCTTTCTTTCTTTCTTTCTTTCTTTCTTTCTTTCTTTCTTTCTTTCTTTCTTTCTTTCTTTCTTTCTTTCTTTCTTTCTTTCTTTCTTTCTTTCTTTCTTTCTTTCTTTCTTTCTTTCTTTCTTTCTTTCTTTCTTTCTTTCTTTCTTTCTTTCTTTCTTTCTTTCATTCTCATTAGAAAAAATTGACAACGAGACTAAACTGCAAAGGCATAGACATTTTCGAGCTTTTGATGATTTCCGACGCACCGTCCGTCACAAGTAACAGGCATTACATTTCACTAAATCGTAGCAAAGTCAGGTACAAACATCAATTTCACTTCTGGACGTTAACCCTCAAGATGTGACACTTCTTATTACTAAAAAAAAGAAGAAAAAATACGCATGGTGCGACCTTTCATACAATAATGAAATATCAAAAAAAAGGCAGTTTAAAAGACTACATGCCGCTATTATGAAAAGGGGACTAGAAAAGTACATGAAATATGTAATATGTAATATATGTCTCTTTATTTCTCTTTCTTTCTCCTTTTTTTTCTCTCTCTCTACCATTCTTTATTTCTCTCTCTCTCTGCCATTCTTAATTTTTCTCTCTGCAATTCTTTATTTCTTTAATTCTATTTTCCTTTCTTTCTTTCTTTCTTTCTTTCTTTCTTTCTTTCTTTCTTTCTTTCTTTCTTTCTTTCTTTCTTTCTTTCTTTCTTTCTTTCTTTCTTTCTTTCTTTCTTTCTTTCTTTCTTTCTTTCTTTCTTTCTTTCTTTCTTTCTTTCTTTCTTTCTTTCTTTCTTTCTTTCTTTCTCTCTCTCTCATTCTTTCTCTCTTTCTTTCTTTCATTCATTCTCATTAGAAAAAATTGACTACGAGACTAAACTGCAAAGGCATAGACATTTTCGAGCTTTTGATGATTTCCGACGCACCATCCGTCACAAGTAACAGGCATTACATTTCACTAAATCGTAGCAAAGTCAGGTACAAACATCAATTTCACTTCTGGACGTTAACCTTCAAGATGTGACACTTCTTATTACTAAAAAAAAAGAAGAAAAAATACGCATGGTGCGACCTTTCATACAATAATGAAATATCAAAAAAAAGGCAGTTTAAAAGACTACATGCCGCAATTATGAAAAGGGGACTAGAAAAGTACATGAAATATATTTCAAGGGAGTGAGGGGGGAAACACAAAATTTTAGTAATGAAAATTTTCAACCATTTAAATAAAATTAAGAAGAAAAAAATAAGATTATATCTGACCCCCAACCTAGCACAAAATAAACCTTAATTTTAATAGGTAAATGGAAAAGAATATTACATTTAATACTGTCGAAATTCTCTGTTGAAGTTCAACAACGTTTTCCGTTTTTGAACATCAGCAGTAAGGGGAGGGGGAAAACCCTTTCAAACAGTGACAGACCCGGTCCTCCCCGGTGTGGAAATAATTTCCTCGACAGATGCGTAAAGGAGAGATGGGAATCTTCAGCAAGGAGGGAGAGAGAGGGAGAGAGAGAGAGAGACTGGAACCTAAAGGACGACTCGCAGACGCCGCGGAGTTTCCCCTGATTTAACCCTCAAAACTTCAACGTTTGCAGTCTGAAACTTGTAGTAACTCTCTGGCAGCAAAGTTTCTAGTTTCTCTAGTAGGGGGAAAGGGATGACGGGGGTGTAAGATGAATGAAATTAAAGTCAACCCCTCCGCCACGACATGCAAAATGCGACATGAATACATAACCAAGTCATACCCCACTTTTATTTACCTTTCCATCCCTTTAACTTGTATCGACACTCTCTATTAATCAGTTTCCAGGGCGTAATGACCCTTGTGTCTGAAAATACTAAAAGTATTCTTTCAAAGAAAACATTTCATAATTAATTAACTACAATTAATAGACACTATTATGTGTCCCAAAAGATATTTCAGGTAATTTATAGCTAACCCTATTGCCTATAGTTTTATTTTGTTTGTTAATAGGCAAAGAAAGGTTTCCTCAACTTTATAACTATTCTAGGGAAACTTCTTTACAGCATTAAAGGGATGTAAAAACTGACATTTGATTTCCTCTAATTTCTGTCATTCAATTAACGTAATTACTGTGTTGACAATAATATTCAACACTTGATTATTATTGAATGAAGATAATTGTCCCTGAAATTAACTCTCTTAAAGTAAATCAAAATAGGAAATTTTGAATAATTGTTAATAGGCAAAAAATATTTCCTTAACTTTAAAACTATTCTAGGGAAACTTCTTTACAGTGTTACAGGGATGTAAAAACTGAAATTTGATTTCCTCTAATTTCTGTAATTCAATTAACGTAATTATTCTGTTGACAATAATATTCAACATTTGATTATTATTAAATGAAGGTATGTGTTTCTGAAATTAATTCTCTTAAAGTAAATGAAAATGGAAAATTTTGAATAATTGTTAATAGGCAAAAAATATTTCCTTAACTTTAAAACTATTCTAGGGAAACTTCTTTACAGTGTTACAGGGATGTAAAAACTGACATTTGGTTCCCTCACATTTCTCTCACTCAATTAATGTAATTATTCTGCTGACAATGATATTCAACATTTGATTATTAAATTACCATAAATGTTTCTGAAATTAACTATTTTAAAAGTAAATCAAAATAGAAAGTTTTAAATAATTTTTAATAGGCAAAGAAAAGTTTCCTCTACTTTTAAACTATTATAGGGAAACTTCTTTACAGCATTACAGGGATGTAAATACTGACATTTGGTTTCCTCTAATTTCTGTCATTCAATTAACGTAATTACTGTGTTGACAATAATATTCAACATTTGATTATTATTAAATGAAGGTAATTGTTTCTAAAATTAACTCTTTTAAAAGTAAATTAAAATAGGAAATTTTGAATAATTGTTAATAGGCAAAAAAGAAATTCCTCAACTTTATTACCTTTCTAGGGAAACTACTTTACAGTATTACAGGGATGTAAATACTGACATTTGGTTTCCTCTAATTTATGTCATTCAATTAACGTAATTATTCTGTTGACAATAATTTTAAACATTTGATTATAACTAAATGAAGGTAATTGTTTCTAAAATTAACTTTTTAAAAATAAATCAAAATAGGAAATTTTGAATAAATGTTAATAGGCAAAAAATATTTCCTTAACTTTAAAACTATTCTAGGGAAACTTCTTTACAGTATTACAGGTATGTAAATACTGACAGTCTGTTTCCTCTCATTTCTGTCACTCAATTAATGTAATTATTCTGTGGATAATAATATTCAACATTTTACTATTCAGTTAGGATGAATTTTTCTGAAATTAACTATTTTAAAAATAAATGAAAATAAGAAAGCAATTTTCTATGCTATTTTTAGATTAAATAACTTTAAATAAATAAAGTGCAGCTAATTGGTCAGAAAAGAAAATTTATGTTTATTTAATCCTTATTTTTTACGAATGGAGAGCAATTATCCTTATCTGGATTTGTTTATTTAATAAAACATCAAGTAACAAATAGAAGTATTAACGTATCTGGAACGCCGTTCCTTCTTCAGGTAAAAAAAATAAAATACTTATTATATTATATTTCATTTCGTTACCATCTTCAATAACAAGTTTCCAAAACAGATTTAAACCAACTTTACATACTCCGGTGCACTTTAAACTCTTTCAATATTTAAAAAAAAAATAGAGGGGTTTGTGTGTTTTACGGTGTACGCGATTAATCGAGTTTTCCCTTTAAAATATTTACCGTATAAATTATTAAAGTTAGGAATTGTGCAAACGTTGAGTTTTGCGCTTAAAAATATTTACTTTATAATTAGGGATTAAAGGGGTAATTTGTTTTAGCTCCGGTGTTGAGCAAAGAGAAACAACAACAACAGCAGCAGCGGCGGCGGCGGCGGGCGACGACATCAGACCAATTACGTCACTGATGCAGACAAATCTGTAAACAGCCTGAGTAGCAGTCACTAATCACGCTAATCAGGCAGATTAATAGCTTTTCATTTTATCTTCGGAGGTAAACTTTCTATAGAATATACATTATATACAATGCATTTATAGGTTGATTCATAGAATTTCGTTTCCCGGTAAAATTTACTATGGTAACTGTTATTATCGCGTAATTTCTCTCTCTCTCTCTCTCTACTTTCTCATTCTCTGCTTCATTCTCTCTCATTCCATCAGTTTCATTTTCTCCAGCATTTTTTTTCTCTCATTCTCTGCTTCATTCTCTCTCATTCCATCAGTTTCATTTTCTCCAGCATTTTTTTCTCTCATTCTCTCTCATTCCATCAGTTTCATTTTCTCCAGCATTTTTTTCTCTCATTCTCTGCTTCATTCTCTCTCATTCCATCAGTTTCATTTTCTCCAGCATTTTTTTCTCTCATTCTCTGCTTCATTCTCTCTCATTCCATCAGTTTCATTTTCTCCAGCATTTTTTTCTCTCATTCTCTGCTTCATTCTCTCTCATTCCATCAGTTTCATTTTCTCCAGCATTTTTCCTCTCTCATTCTCTGTCCGATTATCAAACCCTTTTCTAGTATTGTTCTATGTCTGTAATTTTGGGCATCATCAGGCTATATAATTATCCCTTACACTCTCTCTAATTCTCTGTCTGCTTTCTTGTCCCACTCCCAGTCAAGTTTTCTCTTTTTCATTCTCCCTCTAATCCTCTCTTTCAGTCTTTCTGTCTCATTCTCTTTCTTCTTCTTATCTTAAGGATGTTTAGGTGTCTCTGTTTCATTCAATCCCTCATTCTCTGTCTTATTCTCTCTATATAAATCTGCGTTACTTTCTCACTCCGCGTCTCGTTCTCTATTTTTCATTCCATCGTTCATTATGTCTCTAATTTTCTCTTTCATTTTCTCTCCAATTCTCTGTCTTATTGTCTCTCATCGCATGTCTGATTCTCTGTATTCTCCGCGCCATTCTATATCTCCCTTATTCTCTGTCTTATTTTTTGTCTCACTCCTTGTCTCGTTCTCTCTTTTCCATTTTCCCTCCCTAGTTCTCTGTCTGTTTTTTTTGTTGTATCGATCCCTGTCTCGTTTTCTCTATTTCATTATCTCTGACTCTCTTTAATTTTCTGTCTGATTCTCCGAATCAATCTCTATCTAATTCTCTGTCTCATTCCATAGTTATTTGCCTGTTTATCTGTCTCACCACCAAATCACTCATTTTCTCTGTCATTCTTTTTTCTCATTCTATTTTTTTTTCATTTTTTTCTTATACTCTATTCATTCCCTTCTCACTCCGTCTCGGCTTTATTTCTCTTATTCCTTTTTTCAAGTCTTACTCAAAAATAATTGTAACTTAGCGAAAGAATTAAATGAGACCGGATGACGTCAAAAAGTGTTGCTAGCGTTCCATAGCCTTCAAATTAGAACGAGACTTAATTAATCACTGAAGTGGAATAATTACCCTGGAAATTAATTGTAACTTAGTAAAAATAGTTAATTGTAAATGAGTGACGTCGACAAGTGTTGAATAGTCTTCAATTAAGGTCGCGACAATTAATTAACCGCTGAATTGGAATAATTACCCGAAAATAATTGTAACCAAATCACTCATTTTCTCTCTCATTCTACTTTTTTTCAGTTTTTCTCATACACTATTCATTCCCTTCTCACTCTGTCTCGGCTTTATTTATCTTATTCTCTCTCTTTCCTTTTTTAGTCTTACTCAAAAATAATTGTAACTTAGTGGGAAGAATTAAATGAGACCGGATGACGTCAACAAGTGTTGGTAGCGTTTCATAGCCTTCAAATTAGAACGAGACTTAATTAATCACTGAAGTGGAATAATTACCCTGGAACTTAATTGTAACTTAGTAAAATAATTAATTGTGAATGAGTGACGTCGACAAGTGTTGAATAGTCTTCAATTAAGATCGCGACAATTAATTAACCGCTGAATTGGAATAATTACCCGAAAATAATTGTAACCAAATCACTCATATTCTCTGTCATTCTTTTTTCTCATTCTATTTTTTTTCATTTTTTCTCACACTCTATTCATTCTGTTCTCACTCCATCTCGGCTTTATTTATCTTATTCTCTATCTTTCCTTTTTTTTAGTCTTACTCAAAAATAATTGTAACTTAGTGGGAAGAATTAAATGAGACCGGATGACGTCAACAAGTGTTGGTAGCGTTTCGTAGCCTTCAAATTAGAACGAGACTTAATTAATCACTGAAGTGGAATAATTACCCTGAACTTAATTGTAACTTAGTAAAAATAGTTAATTGTGAATGAGTGACGACGACAAGTGTTGAATAGTCTTCAATTAAGATCGCGACAATTAATTAACCGCTGAATTGGAATAATTACCCGAAAATAATTGTAACCAAATCACTCATATTCTCTGTCATTCTTTTTTCTCATTCTATTTTTTTTTCATTTTTTCTCACACTCTATTCATTCTGTTCTCACTCCATCTCGGCTTTATTTATCTTATTCTCTATCTTTCCTTTTTTTTAGTCTTACTCAAAAATAATTGTAACTTAGTGGGAAGAATTAAATGAGACCGGATGACGTCAACAAGTGTTGGTAGCGTTTCATAGCCTTCAAATTAGAACGAGACTTAACTAATCACTGAAGTGGAGTAATTACCATGAAACTTAATTGTAACTTAGTAAAATAATTAATTGTGAATGAGTGACGTCGACAAGCGTTGAATAGTCTTCAATTAAGGTCGCGACAATTAATTAACCGCTGAATTGGAATAATTACCCGAAAATAATTGTAACCAAATCACTCATTTTCTCTGTCATTCTTTTTTCTCATTCTATTTTTTTTTCATTTTCTCTCACACTCTATTCATTCTCTTCTCACTCTGCCTCGGCTTTATTTATCTTATTCTCCCTCTTATTCCTTTTTTTAGTCTTACTCAAAAATAATTGTAACTTAGTGGGAAGAATTAAATGAGACCGGATGACGTCAACAAGTGTTGGTACGTTTCATAGCCTTCAAATTAGAACGAGACTTAATTAATCACTAAATTTTAATAATTACCCTGGAACTTAATTGTAACTTAGTAAAATTGTTAATTGTGAATGAGTGACGTCGACAAGTGTTGAATAGTCTTCAATTAAGACCGCGACAATTAATTAACCGCTGAATTGGAATAATTACCCGACAATACTTGTAACTTAGTGGGAAAGAATTAAGTGAGAACGGACGACGTCGAAACAAGTGAGAGAGCTAGAGACTTAATTAATTGCATGAAAGCTGAAAACGTCATGGAAGTTTCGAAGTGTAATTTTTCTAACTCAACAGGGGGGTGGGGGACGTGATGGAGTGGGGGTGGGATAAATATAAAATTAAAATGGCTCCGACGAGCAATTGGGTTAGTCGTTGTGTGTGTGTCTGTATTGATCGTGACGGTACAGTACGTTGCTTGCATCGTTTGCGCTTCAAGTTTAATGGTCGGGGAACACGCAGAAGCAATGATAATGGAGGTATTTCAGGCGTGGCTATGGTTGGTTGGTTGGTTGGAAAAGCATTCTCTTCTCTAAATTAATTAGGCACGCTCTCGTCTTTCTCTATCTGCCCTGGAAAATGACGGTTTTCCCCTTTCGGAGTGCGGCTCAGGATCGGACGAGCGATCATCAAGGTCAATCAAGATCTGGACTCGGGTGGAAGGTGTCCTTCTTTTTTTGTTTTGTAAGTGAAATTTCGTCACCTTGATTCTCCGCCAAAGCTCCGGAGGTCTTAAAAATGGACTCTTGCGCGGAGATGGTGGCTGCGGATTGATCCTCTCTGGGAGGGTTCCTTCATAAATTAAGGTCCTGTCCTCGACAGACGGCCATTTAGTCGCGATTGGTGGCTTCTGCAGAATGTTGTTGGCATCCTCCTCCTCCCTCCTCCTCAGTGATTGTCGACGGAATCAAATAAACTCACCAACATTATCGTAGAAGACTGGTGAAGGGTGGGGAGAGGGGAAAATCCTCTCGTGTCGTCACTCTTGCTCCCAAGGGGTTGCCTGAACTTAATTCAAAGTCCCATTACATCTCTCTCTCTTTCTTTCTTTCTTTTCCTTTTTATATTTCATTCTCTCCCACATTTTCTGTCTCACTCCACGTCTGGTTTTACATTTTTCATTATATATTTCATTCTAATTTTCTCTTTCATTCTCTCCCATTCTCTGTCTTCTAATTTGTCTCACTACAGTAATATAGAGAATTTATGATTTGAAATTAGTCTCGTCTTGGTCGTCGTCTTTTAATTCCCCCAGACACATTAAAGGTCTCTCTCTCTCTCTCATCATCTATGTGCTTTTTTTCTGTCTCATTCTCTCTTTTCCTTTCTATATTTCATTCCCTCCCACATTTTCTGTCTCACTCCACGTCTCGTTTAACATTTTTCATTATATATTTCATTCTAATTCTCTCTTTCATTCTCTCCCCATTCTCTGTCTTCTAATTTGTCTCACTACAGTAATATAGAGAATTTATGATTTGAAATTAGTCTCGTCTTGGTCGTCGTTGTCTTTTAATTCCCCCAGACACATTAAAGGTCTCTCTTCTCTCTCTCATCATCTATGTGCTTTTTTTCTGTCTCATTCTCTCTTTTCCTTTCTATATTTTATTCCCTCCCACATTTTCTGTCTCACTCCACGTCTAGCTTAAATATTTTCATTATATATTTCATTCCAATTTTCTCTTTCATTCTCTCCCATTCTCCGTCTTCTAATTTGTCTCACTACAGTAATATAGAGAATTTATGATTTGTGAAATTAGTCTCGTCTTGGTCGTCGTCTTCTAATTCCCCCAGACACATTAAAGGTCTCTCTCTCTCTCTCAACATCTATGTGATTTTTTTCTGTCTCATTCTCTCTTTTCCTTTCTATATTTCATTCCCTCCCACATTTTCTGTCTCACTCCACGTCTTTTTTTAACATTTACCATTTTATATTTCATTCCAATTTTCTCTTTCATTCTCTCCCATTCTCCGTCTTCTAATTTGTCTCACTACAGTAGTATAGAGAATTTATGATTTGAAATTAGTCTCGTCTTCGTCGTCGTCTTCTAATTCCCGCAGACACATGAAAGGTCTCTCTCTCTCTGTCTGTCTGTCCGCGTCTCTTTTCTTGTCTCTAATTTTCTCTTTCATTCTCTCCCTCATTCTTTGTCAGTTTTTAGTTTTTTCACTCCACGCCTCGTTCTCTATTCCTCATTCTAACTTTCATTTTGCCTCTCTAATTTTTTCTTTCATTCTCTGTCCGATAATTTGTCTCACTCCATCAAAATAAGAGGATTTGATTTGAAGTGAGTCTCGTCGTCTTCATATTATACCAAAGAAACAGAACCGCCTGACATATGAAAGGTCTTGGGAGTTCATCATTATCATTCTCTCTCTTTCTCTCATCCTGTTTGATATTTTTTTTGTCTCACTCCGCGTTTCTTTCATGGTCTCTAATTTACTATTTCATTCTCTCTCTCTCTCATTCTCTGTCTGCTTTTATTTGTCCCATTCTCTGTTTCTCATTCTATCTTTTATTCTGTCTCTCTAATTTTCTCTTTCATTCTCCCTCATTCTCTGTCTGATAATTTTTCTCACACCCCAGTAACAGAAGAGGATTTTATTTGAAATTAGTCTCGTCTTCGTCGTCGTCGTCGTCTTCATATTAAACCAAAGAAACAGAAACCCCTCTGAAACATGATAGGTCCTGGATGTTCCTCCACCGTCTTCCATTTATATTCTTATTCTTTCTAAGTTTCTCATTATTATTTATTTGACGACTTCCCCTTTTTCTCTCATGGTTCTTGATTCGAGTTTTCAGAATACAGTTAATTCAACCTATAAATATAAATAAAAAAAACAGTTAATTTGGCCATCACCGTTTCCTCGAAGAAGTTAAATCTCTCTAGTTATCTGTCTGCTTATTTTTCTCTCTCCGGTAAAAAAATGAGGATTGGATTCGAAATTAGTCTCCGCGTCGTCATATTATACCAAAGACACCCCCCACCCCCTCCCCCGTCTCCTGACACGATTATGGTCCTTAGGGGTTCATCCTCCGTCGCCCACTTATATTTTTCTTATATCTAAGTTTCTCATTATAATTTTTTTTTGTTGACTTCCCGTTTTCTTTCATAGTTCTTCATTCAAGTTATCACAATATTGTTAACGTAGCTTATAAATCTATATAATAAAAAAAAAGTTAATTTGACAATCAGCGCTTTCTCGACGATGAAGTAAAACCTTCTTTTCGTATGCGTTTGGGTTTTTTTTTGTTGTTGTTGCTTCTCGGTGTATATTTGTGCTGCGTCGTGTTATTTATTTAACTATTATTTGTAGTTAATTAATTATGTTTCTTTACTTCGTCCTTATAATTATCTTGTTACTTGGTGTAATGTATGACGTATGCTATTTCTTCAACCTAGGACTAAATAATTAAAGACAGTTTGGGTAAAGGTTTTCCACTCCAAGGGATGTGAAAGATTTTGAGACCAAAGCAGGCCGAATGAAACTTTAAGTTATATATATACATATATATAATATGATCCACCAAACAACGTATATTATTTAAATTTTCTTATCGTATTATATATAATTTTCCATCATTTTACTTCGTGAGTGTACACCACCGTTCCTGAGGTTCATTATTATTCCTCTTCAATATCTTATTTCTAATTTTTCTCACTTCTTCTTCTTTCTTTAAACGTAGTTTTCTCACTATTATTCGAAACTATCACCTTTTTTTTACAATTTTATATCACTTTTAAATAAAGAAATCTCTCTTTTCGTCCTTGTTTTGAGCGTATCTGTCTGCCTTACTGTCAATTGTCTTAATGTTTATGAAAAAAAAATGGAACGAGCGAGCGAGAGAGAGAGAGATTGTGACAGACATTGACAGAGAGATTGACACAGACATTGATAGAGAGATTGACACAGACATTGACAGAGAGATTGACACAGACATTGACAGAGAGATTGACACAGACATTGATAGAGAGATTGAGACAGACATTGACAGAGAGATTGACACAGACATTGATAGAGAGATTGAGACAGACATTGACAGAGAGATTGACACAGACATTGATAGAGAGATTGACACAGACATTGATAGAGAGATTGAGACAGACATTGACAGAGAGAGAGAGGGAGGGGAAAGGGAGAGAGACAGAGAACTTTTAAAATTAAAGTTTTATGGAGGAGATGAAGTAGAAATTAAAAAGTAACTGATGACGTCATTATTCGAAATTATGCTGTAATTTCGGTGTGTCCCACAGAGATTATTTTCCCAAATCCTTTTTTCAGTGATTAGGGTTTTAAAATGTTGGTAACACTTTTCTTCTTTTTTAACTTCTTCTTCGTTCTACCCGTCTGATAAATGTCAGGGACGTCTTTTCATTAAAAAAAAAGTTTTTTTGGAAAAGGGATGGGGTGAGGTTGGAAGATCAACGTAATCCAACGAGATTAATCAGTGACACTCATTCACGTTTGATTCTGGAAACTCCTCGTGGAAACTTGAAAGGAAACCTGAGATATTTTTGATGTTAAAACTACATGGTGGCAGCTAAAAATTTAATGAGTTGTGATTTACGTCATTAGTCTGTAATCGTGCGCATGCGCACGTTCTCGTGCATGCTTGCTTATATATATGTGTGAGTGTGTGTATATGATAAACTGTAATATATATGCTACAGTATCAGGCTGAAATGATTAGTTAATAATTGGGGGTGGAGGTGGGGGTGGAAGGGGGTGGAAGGGGGTGAAAGGGGGTGGGGAAAAACAAAACAGCAATAATAGCCGACGTTCCACTGCAGACAATCCCTCGCGGTAAAATAGTTTTTTTTCCGCCCCCAACAAGAGGAGGGGAATGGGGGGCGGTTTGTACCGGGGGTTGGTTGGTTGTGTGGTGGTGGTGGTGTATTATATTTCTGTGTTTCACATGTCTGTTAATTAATATTCCGCAGGCGCGTTCTAACTAACTAACTAACTAACACATGCGTGTGCTATATGCAAATTACAATTCAATATTCGGGCAGAGGTTGGTTGGTCATCAATGCTGCGCGCGCAGCTTTTACCCTTAAAAAAAAATTTTTTTTCCTCAACAAATGTCTGCAGATTTTTTCCCCCCCTCCTTAACTCAACTTCCTCCCCCTTCGAAACGTTCAAACAAAATCCGCCATTAACTGAAACGTTAAATACAATTTGCTAAATGCTTTTCGCCTCCCCACCACTTTTTTTTTATTTACTCGTTTGAGGCTTAAAGTGGAAAAGTTAATTACAGGAGTATTCTCGGTGGTCAGACATAAGGAACGAATCGATTTTCCCCAATCATCCATCATTGTTACTTAATATAAAGTACTTTTTTTTAATTAAAAAACTTATTCTTTAATTACTTCGTCAAAAGTGGTGATAATAATGACGTACATGAATTTATAAATTATTAATCTTTAATATTCCAATTTTTTTTCAGTTTTGCCTCATTACTTAATTAAATCGATTAATCTGACCTCATTGACACAAGAGTCCACAGGGAAGAGGATTGATTCTCCAGTCCTGATTTATTTCCTCACTATTTTTCTGCTTAAGGTTTCTCTTTTATATATTATTTTGTTTTGTTTTACATTCTTAGTGAGTAACTTATTTTCTCACTATTTTCTGCTTAAGGTTTCTCTTTTATATATTATTTTGTTTTGTTTTACATTCTTAGTGAATAATTTACGTCGTTTATTTCTTTTCCCTTGTCATAATTTGTCTCGTGATTGTCAAAATTATTTTTCCGGTCACGTTATTTTTCTTCCCTGGGCGTTCCAGACGTTGGAAAATTTTTTTAAATATTCTAATTTTCCATTCTGATTTATCACGTAAATAAATTTTTTAGTCTGACCTCAAGAGTGTAGTCTACGTTTGGCAGCAGTGTTTCTTCTTATTTTACTTCTCACTATTTTTTTTTACTCAAGTGTTCTCCTTTGTATTAATTTTTTGTTTCGTTTTATATTCTTGAGTCAAAATTTACGTCGTTTTTTTTTCTTCTTTTCCCATGTCATTTATTTCGTGATTGTCAAACATCCTTTTTCCAGTGAATTTTCTTCCTTTTCGTGTGTTTCAAACATTTGAAAAAATATTTGCGTTTCCGTCTCAAAAAGTTTTCTTTGCATTTTTATTGAATAGTTTCCGTCTCTTTCTGTTTCTCATTTAATTTTTTTCGTTATTAGCATCAGTCTTTCTTTCCTCTGAAGACTGACTTTGAGGTTAGGAACGGCAGAATAATCTTTAAATTTCCCTCTATATAACTATTTCTTTTGTTTGAATCTTATTTAATAAATTTCGCCGCTTTCTTTCTACTTGTTAATAAATTTTCCATAAATTTTGTCTTCTCTAAAAACCAAAAGACTTTATCTGAAGTTCGAGAAGAATATTTTTCTTCTCGTTTATTAATCCTTAATGCCCCTCGTCTTGTTTTTTTTTCCTTTAAGGATCCCATGTTTAAATACAGACATTTATATTTTCTGCATCTTTATTATTATTTTTTATCCTCCCTTCATTTGACCTATTTTAGCAATAATTATATTTACCTTTCTCTAATATTATTATTTATTTCTCGGTATTTCTTTCATGTTTCCAATTTATCCGTATTTTGCATTTTGTCTGTGTTCCTTTTTAAATAATTTCCGTAGCTTCATTCTGCTTATTATTTAATTTATTACCTAATTGACATAAATCTTCTTTCCCCCCGCTGAAAGGCCAAAAGAGGCTCGCAACGCCGAAAATAATCTTTTAATTTCCCTCTATATACTTATAATTAATTTTTACGTAATTTACAAAAGAAAAAAGTTCGTCATAAGACCGAACGATTTTATCTGAATATCGAAATTTTGGAAAATTCTTCTCGCTTTGTGGACCTCAATTTGCCTCTCTTCTTGCTTATTTCTGCCTTTAAGGATCCCTGTTTTCGGGCAGACGTTTCCGTATTTCGCGGCTTTCGTGTTTTTTTCTTCTTCATCCATCCACTCTTCATTTGACCTATTTTAACAATATAATTTTTTTTTCCCGTTGCCTACTTTTCCGTCCTTTTTCTTCTCGCTTAGTGGACCTTAATTTGCCTCTCTTCTTGCTTATTTCTGCCTTTAAGGATCCCTGTTTTCATCCAGACATTTCTGTATTTCGCGGCTTTCGTGTTTTTTTTCTTCATCCATCCACTCTTCATTTGACCTATTTTAACAATATAATATTTTTTTGCCGTTGCCTACTTTTCCGTCCTTTTTCTTCTGGCTTAGTGGACCTAAATTTGCCTCTCTTCTTGCTTATTTCTGCCTTTAAAGATCCCTGTTTTCATCCAGACATTTCTGTATTTCGCGCCTTTCGTTTTTTTTCACATCTACTCTTCATTTGACCTATTTTAACAATATCATATTTTTTTTCCGTTGCCTACTTTTCCGTCCTTTTTCTTCTCGCTTAGTGGACCTAAATTTGCCTCTCTTCTTGCTTATTTCTGCCTTTAAGGATCCCTGTTTTCATCCAGACATTTCTGTATTTCGCGGCTTTCCGTGTTTTTTTTTCTTCATCCATCCACTCTTCATTTGACCTATTTTAACAATATAATATTTTTTTCCCGTTGCCTACTTTTCCGTCCTTTTTCTTCTCGCTTAGTGGACCTTAATTTGCCTCTCTTCTTTTTTTATTCTCTTCTCTCTTTTTACAAATAAAAAAATCTGAATATCGAAACTTTGGAAAATTCTTCTCGCTTAGTGGACCTAAATTTGCCTCTCTTCTGTATTTCGCGGCTTTCGTTTTTTTTTCATCATCCACTCTTCATTTGACCTATTTTAACAATATAAATTTTTTTTTCCCGTTGCCTACTTTTCCGTCCTTTTTCTGAAATTTAATTGTTTATTGGTTTCTTCTTTTCCTCTTTTTTTTTCTCTAGTTCTAGTCACCTTATGACGTATTTCGACACGTTCTTGACCCGACAGTGAGTGACTAATGGAATATCTACAGCCGACCTGGTTAATTGCTAACACAACTAATTAGCGCCGTAACCCATTTCATTTTGATAAGTGAGACACAAACAGTTTGACAGTAAAACGCGGGGGCCATATAATAATAAATGACATTCCGAGCGAATGGACGGATCGCTTTTTGACAAAGGGAAAAGAGCTTCTAGGTGTTTTTTTTAAAAAAAATTTATATCTATACGTGTGTGTGTATGTTTTTAAATGACAAAATAAATATACATTTCGTTTGAAGCGATGACGCATTGGTGTAAAAAGCTTACTCATTAATTCCGCTCTGGGCGTTTTCAGCGGGGGGGCGGCGGCGGGGGCGGCGGGGTGTGGGCGGCGGCGCGGCAATTACACTTGAATCACCGACGACGACTCTTTTGTAATTTAGTGTCAGGACTTGCGACCAACCAGGGCTACCAACTAAATAAATAATAATAATACAACTGCAGCAGCAGCAGCCGTAATTAACATGGCGGCACACTAGGTCCTGCGTTTGGCGGATTCCACGTCCGGAATTTTTATTTTTTATTTTTATAAAAAAAAGGCAAAATTGGATTAATAGAGACAGTTAAACTGTTGAAATGTCCTGCAGCCTTCAGAATTAAAATGACGGAAAAAAACAAAAATCACAGGGGGTTTTGATTTTATGGAGGTTTTTCTTTTTTTCCTCTTTGCGTGTGGTGCGCGTTTTATTTCTTAACTTTTATCTACCACTATCTATTTCTGTCTGTCTTTCTGTCTCTGTCTTTCTCTCTATCTCCCGCTTTCCCTCCTTCTCTCTCCCTTAACCCTAAAATGTTATTCTATTCACACCTGAGTCTTGGTTTGGATCACCTAGACTTATTGTCTGTCTCTCTCTGTATGACTCACTGTCTCTGTCTGTCCATCTCTGGACACTATTTCTGTTTCCTTTTCTGAGCATCTCTCCGCCCGTCTCTGCCCTCATCTGTCTCTCTCTCTCTCTCTCTCTCTCTGTCTGACCATCTCTGTCCGTCTGTTTCCCTGCCCCACTCTCTTTCTCTCACTCTGACTGTTCTTCTTCTGTGGCACTATCTGTGTTTCTTTCCGACCCTCTCACTACGTCCCTCTCTGACTCTATTTCTGTCCCTCTCTCAACGTCTCTCTGTCCCTCTCTGGCTTTCACTGTGGGTCTGACTCTCTATGTCTGTCCTCTCTAACCTTCTCCCTGCCGTCTCTGACCTCTCTCTCTCTCTCCGTCCTCTCTGACCCTACCTCTGTCTCTCTCTCTCTCTATATGCTCATCTATCTTCTGACCCTATGTCTCTTCTGACTCCCCTGATCTTTTGTCAATCTAGTTTTTCTTCTCTCTCTGTATGACTCACTGTCTCTGTCTGTCCATCTCTGCACTATTTGTTCTTCCCTATTTCTAGCTCTCTCCTCCTGTCTCTCTCCTCTCTCTGTCTGACCATCTCTGTCCTCTGTTCCTTTCTGCCCCCCTCCCACCTTCTCCCTGTCCGTCTCTGACTCTCTCTCTCTCTCTCTCTCTCACTCTGTCTCTCTGTGACCCTATCCCTATCCCTGTCCCTCTCTAACTCTATATATGTCCGCCCTCCGTCCTTTTCTGACCGTGTCTCTGTCGCTCTCTGACCCTCTCTGTCCCTGTCTGACCCTCCATACCCCTCTCTCTCTCTCTCTGTCAATCTACGTTTGTCCTTCTATGACACTCTCAGAGTCAATCTGTGTCCCTCTCTGACCCCCTCTGTCAATCAGTTTGACTCCTCTCCCTCATTCTCTCTCTCTCTCTCTGTCTCACTATCTGTCTCTTACCCTTTCTGACCCTCCTATGTCTGTCCCACCCTAACCTTCTCCCTGTCCGTCTCTGACTCTCTCTCTCTCTCTCTCTCTCACTCTGTCTCTCTGTGACCCTATCCCTATCCCTGTCCCTCTCTAACTCTATATATGTCCGCCCTCCGTCCCTTTCTGACCATGTCTCTGTCGCTCTCTGACCCTCTCTGTCCCTGTCCTGACCCTCCCTCCCCCTCTCTCTGTCAATCTACGTTTGTCCTTCTATGACACTCTCAGAGTCAATCTGTGTCCCTCTCTGACCCCCTCTGTCAATCAGTTTGACTCCTCATTCTCACTCTCTGTCTCCAACCCTTTCTGATCCTATGTCTGTCCCTCTCTAACCTTCTCCCTGTCCGTCTCTGACCCTCTCTCTGTCTCACTCTCTCTCTCACTCTGTCTCTCTCTGACCCTATCCCTGTCCCTCTCTAACTCTACATATGTCCGCCCTCCGTCCTTTTCTGACCGCGTCTCTGTCGCTCTCTGACCCTCTCTGTCTCTGTCCTGACCCTCTTTCTGTTAACCTTCGACTACCGATATGTCTGCCACAATGTTTCCCCTTCGGTTATTATTGGAGATGTCACGTGCCGATTCTCCTCCAACCTTAAACAAACTGAAGAAAAATTTCTTCCTTAACCTGTGGTCATATTTAGAGACGTTTCTAACACGTAGACTCCTCACGCTGTCCCTGTCAAAGTCCCCCTGATTTAGAGGTGGTGAGGAGTGTTGAAGGACATAGGACGTCACTCTGCTGCGCGACGGCGATTTGCAAGTCAATCAGTTAGCTGTTTGTTTCGTGTCGCAGCTGGAAAACACGGCGCAGAGTCGCTCCCAGTTTCCGACCTGGATACGGGCCAAGGAAGGCGGGCGTACGTCCTGTCATTGTTGGGAGTTACACCTCAACAGAGATTCATTGAGTCACGTTAGGTAGAGCACATCCGACTCCACTCTCCCTCCCGTTTCAGTTCACCAGCGGAAACCCTGCGGCGGTCGCTTTTCAACCCTCTGCTGCTCTCCGTGTCTTTCTGCTTCGTGTATACATATTTTTGTTTAATTTTTTTCTCTGATCCTCTTTTCGCGGTGGCCTTTCTGAGCATCACATCCGTCTTAGAGAAAAATTTTATTATCCCCTTTCCCAAAATTTTTCTTTCTGGTTCACCTTATCCACTATATTTTCTCTTTACCTCGTCTTCTTGTTGGGCGGTTTCCTCTCTGCAGTTGTAGAAAGTACCTTGTAGACCAATGAAACACTTTTCGTCTTTCAGTTTTTTTGAATTATTTGGCTGAAAACATTTTTTTCCCTCACCCTATACTCAACTGCGGGAGTATAAAACTTTAAAGAGTTTATTTATTATTTTTTTTGGTTAACAGGCTACATGAGGGTGATCCTGAAACAGGCAACTCCCCTTTAATAGCATAGGAAGGGAATTGAAAAAGGGGGGATGCGGAAGGTAGAGCAAGGTAGCCAAGGGTTAACTAGGGCCCCCGGGCTATGATGGTTTAAGGATCCTACCCTCATGGTGTTTCACCTAAAGAGATGCAGGGAAAACCCTAGAAAACCTGCATCAGGTAGGTCGGGGGCATTGCTGGGTACTATTCTCACGCCCTTCCCTGTGAATGACGGGAGACGAGTTTGCTGTGGGGGGGACGCAGCATTCCCTTCTCCGTGTCTCCACCAATTTCAGGAGGCAGTTGGCCGACTGATCCAATGGGATCAGCGTGGACAACTCTTGCCATATGCCCAAGGTCTTTGACCCCAGTACATATACCTCCTAAAATAGGTGAAGGTGTCTCGGCATATGAGAACTTTGATAAAAAAAATACCCAGAGAGAGTGCAGGAGGCATCCCCGACATGATCAGGTGAGCCCCGCAGTCACTCTAGGCTGATTAATTTTGAGCAATGATAATATATTTTAGCTTTAAAACTCAACTGCGAGTGTTAGGGGTTTTTTTAGTCGTTTAAATTGACATCTCTGTATTTGAAGGTTTCCCTCAAGGATCTATTTTTGGGGAACGTTTTCCGTTACAATGAATGACACTCTTATTGCCTCATTTTAGCAGCAGGTCTGTCACCCTTTGTCGTTCTATCACATACGTATTAATTAAAAGCTGAATACTTTTTCGTTACAGCAGTCGGTTAACAAAGAGAGAGCCCCTCTGTATGTTCCTCCCAATCAGATCTGAAAATTGTGTTCCTTCCCCCTTCCCCCAACCCCCACATACTTTTTTTTTTATTTCTGACGTCCGCCAATAAACACAAGGAGAGGAAAAAAAAACAGTTGCGAGTGTACGGATTTGTCGATTGCCCTGCCTCTCTCTTGCAACAAACGATCGCCTCTTGTTTTCGTTTCATTGTGTGCAAAGACTTTTATTACCCCGAAGAATGTATGGGTATTAAAACTAAGTGGTGTATAGAGGAGTGGAGTTGTCGCATTGAAAGAGCTATGAAGGGAAAGGAAGGGGAAAAAAAGAAAAAAAAATGAATGAGAGAGAGAGAAAAAGAGGAGGAGAAGACGAGAGAGAGAGAGAGAGAAAGGGCGTTACCAGCTGTTCCATTGTTCGTTCCGTTTAGAAACATAAAGCGCTAAAAATGCAGCAGCAGCGTCGTCGTCGTCATCGTCGTCGCCGCCGCCGAAAGCAGCACCACCAAATCTCGTCGTCGTTCCTTTGTCCCTATTGTCCCAACTAGGCGTGTCTCCCTCCTCTCTTCCCTTTTTTTTTTAAGGATCCTAAGTGAATCGTTAACTCTGGCCGCCGATGCATGAGAGAAGAAGAATAAAGACAAATGTCCTTCCTTCTCTCTTCACGAGCATCAAACACGTTGACACAAAGTACGTCAAAAAGGGGGTTTATTTCGCGTATTTTCAATTCAATTATGAGCCTATGTATGGGCGGCGTCTTCTAACTGCTCCAGGAGTAATGAAAAATATTTTTAAGTTTGCAAAAGCAGCGTGCAATTTAGAAGAATACTACTACTTTCTTTCTAGCACGAATTCTAGATCACGGAGTTGTTGCAGCAAACCTTCCTTTCTTCAAAAAATTTGCAAATACTTACTTAACCAAGCCTGTGTGTATATATATATTTATGAAATATTAAAGTTTTGTAAAGCGAAACAAACACTAATTTGTTTCAAACAAAAATGGCGAGTTTCATGAATGAATACGCGCGCGCGTGACTAGAAATCAGTCGTTCAGCTCTAAGGTCGGACAAGCATCGCCCTTGTTCTCTCTCTCTCTACACCAGAAAAGTATTCACAATACACACCCCCGGGGGGATAATTTTATACAACAGCCTTCCTTCCTTCCTCCAGCCCCAGAGGTTAAAAATAGTAACTACTACAAAAGCTTCGTGGTGAAGCAGAGTAAAAAAACTATTCTTTTTTAAAATGGCGGCGCTGCTGCTGCTGCTGTTTTACTCCTCTGTGCTACAGGATTTTCTTAATCGTCGTCCCTCTTCTAGTATTTAAATCAAGGTTCCTGCTGCTGCAAAAAGTGTTTGGAATGAGCTGCTGCTGCCAACCTTATAAAATAGCACATCACATATCTTTAAAAATTTCTATTCAGTTTTTTCTGCTCTTTTGTTTGTTTGTTTGTTTCATGTATATAGCTGCTGCTGCTGCTGGAGCAAGGACAGTTTCCTGGTCCAAGTAGTTCAAAACTCCTCCATTGCCGTGTTCCTCAGTGTGTGTGTGTGTGCTTGTCTGTGTTTCCCAGTGTGTGTGTGTCCCTGGTGTTGTGTTTATATTGACTTTTGTCTATATACACTTTCTTTTACTAATTTATTTTTAAGTTTATTTGTCTTTAATTATTTACTTTATTTTGTTCATTTTTAATTTTTAATGTATGACGTATCCATCCTATTTCCTCAATCGAGGATTAATGGAAACAACAATAAATCTAAATCTACCAGAAATTAACTCGGAACCCTAGAAACGGAAACCGGCTTCACTGTAGTAAATCGGACTCTTGACACGTTGTCTCACGTCGTTCCGACGCCCAAGCGATTATTATTACACTGTTGTCACCTTATTTATTATCAATTTAAATTGAAAAAAAAAATGCCTTAGGAAGATTCCTAACAACGTTTCGTCACCACGATTGCGGGATTTCTTCAGACGTTACTAAGTAATTGCGTGTTTCTCAGTGTGTGTGTGCTTGTCTGTGTTTCCCAGTGTGTGTGTGTGTGTCCCTGGTGTTGTGTTTATATTATTGACTTTTGTCTATATACACTTTCTTTTACTAATTTATTTTTTAAGTTTATTTGGTCTTTAATTATGTACTTTATTTTGTTCATTTTTAATTTTTAATGTATGACGTAGTATCCTATTTCCTCAATCGAGGATTAATGGAAACAACAATAAATCTAAATCTCTTTACCCCTCCGAAGGCTTGTTCAAGGGAAAAATCTTCTTCCTTTCATTTCTTTTTTTTCTCTCTTTGCTCCTCTCCTTGTCTTTCTGCTTCGTGTATTCATGTTTTGATTATTTTGCTATGATTCTCTTTCCGTGGCCTTTCTGAGCTTCACGTCCGTCTTAGAGAGAATTTTTTTTTATTATTATTTCCTTCCCACATTTCCTCTCTGTTTTTCACCGTATCCCCCCCATTTTTTTTTTCGCTCTTCGTCTTTCCTGAAACAAGGGGTTATTGGAGGCGGTTGGCAAGGTAAATCCAGATGTAAAAGGACAACAACGGCGGCGTCGATATGGCTGGCTTTTGTTGTCTCGTCCCCGTCCTCCTCCTCCTCCTGGAATCCATCCGTAGCGTGACAATCAATGCACATGGCCAGGTAATCTGACTGCGAATAATGACCGCCCCCAGCCACGATGACATCCGATCTAGCTGGAGCTGGACAGCAAATCAGTTTATCTCTCCCCGCGCAGTGTTGCCACACAAATCAGCATTTCCATCGTCAATCGTGAGGGGGGGGGGAAGGAGGGGGAGAGAGGGAGGGGGGAGGGAGTGCGACACACTTGATATCGAACATGGCCAATATGGAATTCACGATATAGTGGCAATTGTCTCTCTCTCTCTCTCTCTCTCTCTCTCTCTCTCTCTCTATCCCTATCTCTCTACTCGTATCACGTCACACAAATTTCATAGACCCAAATTTTTTAAATTAAACTAAACCTCAAACTATCGGAATTACCCTCGTCCAGTCAAATAACTAACGCTTCAGCGGACTCCTAAAACTACTGTATTGCAACTTCAGAGGAAAAAAAAAATCGTAACGCACCCCAACACCGTTACGAGGGAACAAGTGGAATAATTTAATAATAGAGAAAGGGATACGGAAGGAGATAAAAATAAATAAGTATATAATAATAATTAGGGTAAATTCAGGCAAAATCGTGACACACAGTTAAAAGGGAACAAGTGGAATATTCAATATTAGAGAAAAAGGGATACGGAGATAAAAATAAATAGTAAAAATCAGGGAAAATCGTGTCACACCCAAACACAGTTACGAGGGAACAAGTGGAATAATTTAATAATAGAGAAAGGGATACGGAGATAAAAATAAATAGTAAAATCAGGAAAATTCGTGTGACGCCCAAACACCGTTAAGAGGGAACAAGTGGAAGTCAATAATAGAGAAAGGGATACGAAGTTAATAATAAATAGTAAATTCTGGAAAACTCGTGACACACCCCAGAACAGTTAAGAGGGAACAAGTGGAAGTCAATAATAGAGAAAGGGATACGGAGATAAAAATAAATAGTGGAATTCAATAATAGAGAAAGGGATACGGAGATAAAAATAAATAGTAAATTCTGGAAAACTCGTGTCACACCCCAACACCGTTATGAGGGAACAAGTGGAAGTCAATAATAGAGAAAGGGATACGGAGATAAAAATAAATAGTGGAATTCAATAATAGAGAAAGGGATACAAAGTTAATAATAAATAGTAAATTCTGGAAAACTCGTGACACACCCCAGAACAGTTAAGAGGGAACAAGGGGAAGTCAATAATAGAGAAAGGGATACGGAGATAAAAATAAATAGTAAAATCAGGAAAATTCGTGTGACGCCCAAACACCGTTAAGAGGGAACAAGTGGAAGTCAATAATAGAGAAAGGGATACGAAGTTAATAATAAATAGTAAATTCTGGAAAACTCGTGACACACCCAAACACAGTTAAGAGGAGACAAGTGGAATTCAATAATAGAGAAAGGGATACGGAGATAAAAATAAATAGTAAAATCAGGAAAATTCGTGTCACACCCAAACACAGTTAAGAGGGAACAAGTGGAATAATTTAATAATAGAGAAAGGGATACGGAGATAAAAATAAATAGTAAAATCAGGAAAACTCGTGTCACACCCAAACACAGTTAATAATAGAGAAAGGGATGCAGGGGGACAAATAAATAACTATATAATAATGAGGATAATTTCACCGTTAAGAGGGAACAAGTGGAATTCAATAATAGAAAAAGGGATACGGAGATAAAAATAAATAGTAAAATCAGGAAAACTCGTGACACACCCAAATACAGTTAATAATTTAATAATAGAGAAAGGGATTATATGGACAAATTGGTTTTGTTTCGTCTCTCTTACAATTTTCCCATTATTGCAGCACCGATTTAAATCCCTTTTTAATATTTTACAACCCCCAAAATAATTTTTCTATTTAGTATACCAGAGAAGGACTGAGTTAATTGTACCTGTAATTTTTTTTGGGGGGTTTCGCCTATTCTAGGGGAAAGAATTTAATTTGTCATCTTCACTAAATCTCTGAAACGGTTTCCTTCAATGGACGGACACGCACGCACCTCTTTGGACCACTTTACTGACAGTTACAAACATTATTATTAATTTGTTACACACAGAAAACCCGAGCTAGCTGCTGTAGTATGTGTTGTATGTGTGTGTTAGTGTATGTTTGTTAACCCAGCGGGAGGTTTAATAACCCTTCTGTAAACACTGTAATTACATACACACATTACCGTGTAATAAAGAAGAACCTGGGCTCTGTGTGTAACATTCCTAATTGTCAATTTCTGCGGCTTGGAATATAAACGACGTCGTGAATGAGTTAAGCAGCTGACTTTCTACTACACGTGGCCCGCCATTTTGTATAGTAAAAACTGTGCGGTGGGGGGGTTTAGGGGGGGTGAGTCGTAGAGGGCGGACTTGACTCTGCTGGCCTCTTAAAATTATTTTCTTTTTTGCAGAAAATTCAGTCTTTTTCCCCTTTTAAAGTGTATATTGTTTGAAAATTTTTTCTATAAATCACTAATGAGATCAAAAAGACAAACACATAATAATTTAAGAAGTTTTTGTGTCCTATTAATTAATAATATTTTTTTAATTAGTAATATAATTTTATTTATTATTTTAATTTATAAAATTTTATTAATTTTATGCAAACAAAAATGATTAATTAAGTTTTTTTAATTTTTTTAAAATGTTAAGTTCCTCTCTCTCTTACACACACAGACACAGAATGTCGTCTTCTTCTCTCTTCTTATAATTATCTTTAAAAGTTGGTCTGACTGTTTAACGTTCATTCCCTGTTCTTCTGTCTTTTTCTCTCTCTCTCTCTCTCTCTCTCTCTCTGTGTATTCTTGCCCCTCTTCTCCTCTCTCTCTCTTACCTCTATTTTTCTCACTCTGGCCTCTCTCTCACTCTCCCGCACTTCCCCCCTTCCCTCTCCCTCTCTCTCGATCATTCACACAACACAACACTTTCTTTGTCTGTCTTCTTCATCATGTCTCTTATTATAAGTTTCAAATAAACTACATGTCTCACTTTCACTCAAACCGATACCCCCCTGTATGTGTCTGTCCCTTTTAATTTTAATTTTCTAGAAACAAAATTTTTTTTCTCTCTCTCTCTCTCTCTCCCTCCCCGATTTCTTTACTACATCTATCTGTATCACTATCTCTATGTGTATCTGTACATAAATGTCTCAATTTCTCTCACTATCTCTACCTTGTATCTGTCTATCTAATTCCATTTCTCTGTCTATCTAATTCCATTTCTCTGTCTATTTTATTTCATATCTCTCTCAACCTCTCAATCTCATTCAAAATATATCTCTGTCTCTCTCTATCCAATTCCCACCTTATCTCTCGTCATATAACTCTCTACGTGTTTCCCCACATACCTCCAAATCTCTTCCAATATAGCTCCATATTTCTTTCCATATCCACATATATCTAGCAACATGTCTCCCACGTATCTCCATGTATCTCCTTACATCTTTCCATATCTCTCTCTTCATATATCTGTCTATAAGTCTCTTCATATTTCTCTCTCTCTCCCTCTCTGTATAAGACACAGAAGCTTCCTGTCAGCGTCTCTCTGTTTTAAAGTAGTTTTCTAAAAAAAAAGTAGGTCTCTCTCTCACACACCTGAGAGTCCCTCATTATTAAACATCTGTTTATTTGTCCCTCCGTCAGGGCGCTGCGGGAGTTTTCTCGTAGACGCTTCAGCCCTGATCATGTCGGGAATGCCTCCTGCACTCTCTCTCTGGGTACTTTTTATCAAAGTTCTCATATGCCGAGACACCTTCACCTATTTTAGGAGGTATATGTACTGGGGTCAAAGACCTTGGGCATATGACAAGAGCTGTCCGCTAATCCCATTGGATCAGTCGGCCAACTGCCTCCTGAAACTGGTGGAGACACGGAGAAGGGAATGCTGCGTCCCCACAGCAAACTCGTCTCCCGTCATTCCTAAGGAAGGGCGTGAGAATAGTACCCAATGCCCCCGACCTACCTGATGCAGGTTTTCTAGGGTTTTCCCTGCATCTCTTTAGGTGAAACACCGCGAGGGTAGGATCCTTAAACCATAGCCCGGGGAGCCCTAGTTAACCCTTGACTACCTTGCTCTACCTTCCACAACATCCCCCCTTTTTCAATTCCCTTCCTATGCTATTAAAAGGGAGTTGCCTGTTTCAGGATCACCCTCATGTAGCCTGTTAACCAAAAATAAAAATAAAAAAAGTCCCTCCGTATCCATTTCTCAATCTTTAAAATTTAAAAATTATCATTGATAATCTCAACTCAAGTGATGTATAAATTTGACTAAAATATCCTAAAAAAAACCAATTATTTCTTTTTATTCTTAATGAGAATTATTATTTTTTATATTGATAAATAAATAGCAAAAAGCTCGTAAGTAAGAAACAAAAATTACTTCAATGACAGTAGTTAGTACGTTCTTAAATTTGGAATGAGGTTAAAATTTATTTTTGACTTATACTTATTGATTATCCGAGCAGTTAGCTATTGAAACGAATATTTTTAGGTATTAGAGATAAGAGAGTGAGAGATGATGGACAGGAGAGGAAGAGAAGAGGGTTAGAAAAGGTGGGAGCGGGGAAAGAGAGAGAG
Organism: Eucriotettix oculatus; assembly: GCA_034510155.1. NCBI lineage: Eukaryota > Metazoa > Arthropoda > Insecta > Orthoptera > Tetrigidae > Eucriotettix > Eucriotettix oculatus. The sequence goes on along the minus strand of CM067382.1, from coordinate 64,487,056 downwards.
AGAGAGTGAAACTTTCTTTTGTAGAAAATTATAATTAAGAGAGACTTAAACGTACGTGATTTCATGTTTTTGAGTTAAAAGAAGATGAATTAACAAACAGGCAGGGAGATGTAGAACAGCTTCATATGTTTGACGGAGGGAGGAGGAGGAACGAGGCCAGGAAAGGGGGTGGGGGAAAAACTGGAGGAAAACCCGTCACGAAAATCTCGAGACAGTTTCGCAGCACGCCCCCAGTATTTACAAGGCGCAAACGTGCCAAGACACAATGCTGATTGTTTTCCCTTCCATTCTCTCTCTCTCTCTCTCTCTCTCACCCTATTTCCCTCCTCCCTTGATGAGCATTTAAAACAACGCCGTGTGGCGCCTTGCATTTCTACTGTCAAGGGGGAAGGGGGGTGAGCTTTTATGGTGATGTCGGAATTTACTATCCGTTGTTTGTTTCTTCTCCCGCGTAGGCGGCGGTAATGGAAGCATTAAAAAAAGGAGGAGGGAGGAGGTGCACCAGCACAAGAAGGCTGTGAGGGAAAGTGGTAGGTGGTAGGTGGTGGGGGTGTGGGGGGGGAGAGAAGAGAAGAAAAGAAAAGAATTTACGTTCAATCCTTACGTCGACAACAACGAGGATCACGGATCACAAGGAAAAATAGGGGGGAACACACATACCTTTGCTGTGAAAGAAAAAGAATCACTTAAGTTAGACGTGGAAGACTGACCCAAAAAAAAAGAAGGAACCCCAGCACGAAGAATTAATTTTTTTTATTTAAAAGTAAATTTTTGTCAAAACAATTTACATTAGTATCAAGGGCCGTTGAAAAAATGTAGTGAAATAGCAGAGAAGAGAGGGAAAAGTGCGTTACTTAATCATCCCCTCCCTCCCCCCCCAAAAAAACGATATTCTTTCCTCTTTTTGTAATTAGTCACCCCCTACCTTTTTTATTTAATTATATATATAAAAAATATAAAAAATTGGTACTCATTTTGACTCATAATATTTATTTTTTCTCTCTCTGTTTCACGATATTCTTCTTCCCCCCCCCAACCCCACCCCACCCTCTTTCGCCTTTCCCCAGTTCTCTGCTGCTGTCCCTGATATTTGTAACGCGCTTGTTGTTGTTGTTGTTGGGGGGGACACTTTTAGGGCTCGTCAGGGATACCAACATCGGTGACAAGAAACTGGATATAAATTAGATCTCCCCCGTTTCTCTCCAATCCACGAGGGACGAGGAGGAGGAGGAGGAGTGAGCAACAGTTAGTGATAAATTAAACACGCGCTCACGTAAACTGTTGTACGGAGAGTTACAGTGGGTTTGGGGGGCTAAGAGAGATTTTATTGTGACGGGGAGAAGGAGAAGCCTGACCGACCACCAACACTAATACATTTTTAATTTTTTTTGGGGGGGGAGGAGTTAACAGGCTACGTGCGTGTGATCCTGAAACAGGCAACTCCCCTTTAATAGCATAGGATGGTAATTGGAAAGGTTAGGTTAGGTTAGGTTTCGTAGCTTTGTCATTTCAGTTTTCTTTTCCGTTGAACGTCAGCAAGAATAAAAAAATTCATTTTATTTTTTTTTCTCTTTCCCCGCTCCTTTCCTCCTCTTCCCCCCTCCCCACCACCCTTACATCTCCACCTTTCGCACCCTGAGGACAAATTTTCTGGCCGCGTGTGTGGTTGTGTGTAGTAGGAAGGATGATGCATAATAGATGATGGCTCGCTTCGTGAGAAAGTGGCCCAGCATGTTCCCAGAGGGATCTGGTGTGTGTGTGGAAGACAAGCTGCAAAGTTTCTCCCGCCGCCCCCGCCCCCGCCGCCACCGCCCCCGCCGCCATCACTCACACACAGGCCTTGATCTGTGAATTATTTGCCCAACCTGTCAATCAGCCGCCAACGAGGTGCTCTTGTTACGTCACGCAACAGGGATCAGACAACGTAAACTGACGGACGGACGATTTAGGAAACAGGGTAACGGGAACCACGCGATAAATCACATACACACACAGGCAGACACACCAAAAACAAAGGAAATATAAAGGGTTCTTGTAAACTATTAGCATCCCTAACGCAAGAACAAAATAAAAAAACAGATGCTAACCTCCATGCTAACCTATTCTATTTTCCCTCTAATGCTAATTTTAACAAAACCCTCAGGTCTTAAAACGTGGCCTATTAATCTATACCATCAACCATTTACCATATTGTTATCTCTTCACCTATTTGTTCTCCTTAGAAGAACGTCCACTTTTTGCTGACCCTATCCACCTATCTCATCCTATTCTATTTTCCTTCTGATGCTAATTTTAACAAAACCCTCAGGTCTTAAAAACGTGGCCTATTAATCTATACCATCAACCATTTACCATATTGTTATCTCTTCACCTATTTGTTCTCCTTAAGAACGTCCACTTTTTGCTGACCCTATCCACCTATCTCATCCTATTCTATTCCCTCTGATGCTAATTTTAACAAAAAACCCTCAGGTCTTAAAACGTGGCCTATTAATCTATACCATCCACCATTTACCATATTGTTATCTCTTCACCTATTTATTCTCCTTAGAACGTCCACTTTTTGCTGACCCTATCCACCTATCTCATCCTATTCTATTTTCCTTCTAATGCTAATTTTACAAAAACCCTCAGGTCTTAAAACGTGGCCTATTAATCTATACCATCAACCATTTACCATATTGTTATCTCTTCACCTATTCTCCTTAGAACAACGTCCCTTTTTTGCTGACCCTATCCACCTATCTCATCCTATTCTATTTTCCTTCTGATGCTAATTTTACAAAAAACCCTCAGGTCTTAAAACGTGGCCTATTAATCTATACCATCCACCATTTACCATATTGTTATCTCTTCACCTATTCTCCTTAGAACAACGTCCACTTTTTGCTGACCCTATCCACCTATCTCATCCTATTCTATTCCCTCTGATGCTAATTTTGCAAAAAAAACTCAGGTCTTAAAACGTGGCCTATTAATCTATACCATCCACCATTTACCATATTGTTATCTCTTCACCTATTTGTTCTCCTTAGAAGAACGTCCACTTTTTGCTGACCCTATCCACCTATCTCATCCTATTCTATTCCCTCTGATGCTAATTTTACAAAAAAAACCTCAGGTCTTAAAACGTGGCCTATTAATCTATACCATCCACCATTTACCATATTGTTATCTCTTCACCTATTTATTCTCCTTAGAACGTCCCTTTTTTGCTGACCCTATCCACCTATCTCATCCTATTCTATTTTCCTTCTAATGCTAATTTTAACAAAACCCTCAGGTCTTTAAAACGTGGCCTATTAATCTATACCATCAACCATTTACCATATTGTTATCTCTTCACCTATTCTCCTTAGAACGTCCACTTTTTGCTGACCCTATCCACCTATCTCATTCTCCTATAGCACCACATATCGAAAGTTTCTAATTTTTTTTCCTCTCCTCTGCAGCTCCTACCGTCCACGTTTCGCATTCCTAAATACGCAACAATCCATTACGAACATTTTTAGTGATGATTTCATAATATTTATACTTATTTTAGGCGTAAGTAAATTCCTTTTCCTCGCCTGTGCTATCCTACTAGCAGAATTCCTTAATTTTCCGTCAAAATATCCCTTTCCAATCTAACACCTTTTGTTATTTCCCTGTTTTCCATACTACACTCCATTACGTTGGTTTCCCCCTTCAATTTATCCTAATGTTCTACCCTTCCTCCAGGATCACGTTCATGCTATTTAATATGGTTCGCTTGTCTTTTTCTGAATCCTTCTAATACTACAACATCATTGGCAAAGGGTACGGTATTTTTATTTCTCCTCCTTTCAGTGTTACTCCTTTTCCATATTCGGTTTTACGTTTCTTCATCGCCTTTTTCTATATGTAAGTTAAAGCTGCTGCTGCATCATCCTTGTCTTACTCCTTTCTTGATTTCCGCTTTCTTTTCTTGATCTTCTATTCTAATTACTGCTGCCTGTCTTCTGTAAAGGTTCATGCATGAGCCTCCTTTCTCGATATTTTATTCCGGTGCTCTTCAAAATACTTAACAGTGTGTTCCAGCTAACGTTATAGACCTCTTTATAATAAAACTACAAATGCCATGAACGTGGGGCGGTTTTTTTCCCTATCTTCCTGTATTCTAAAAATGATCCGCCGCAAAGTAAATATTGCTTCCCTCTTTTTTTTATTTTTATTTTTTGGATTCGCCTAATAAGATGATTTTTTCGGAAAACTTATCTGTGGTCAGATAGACTGAAGTTAACCAGGGAGGGAGGGGGGGAGGGGGGCGAATATCTGTGAATTATTTTTATCCCCCTCGTTCTCCCTCCCCATCAAAATTAAATAATCGCAACTACTTGCGACCTCCAGGATCACCCCTTACAAGTTTTCTGTTCGATCAGGGTTTTTTGATTATTTCTCTTCCACGCTCCCTTTCTCTCCCCCCCTTTTTTTCCCTCTCTCTCTCCACACAAACAAGCAAACTACATTATCTCTCCTCTAAATATTAATGGGACCAAGTTATTTACTCTACTGAGGTGGGTTGGAAAAGGGGGGGTGGAAGGGTGAATACTTTCTCTTCCCCTCTCCCTCTCCCCCCCTTGTTCCTGCCTGTCTGTGTGTCTGTGTGCAATTCAATTTAAATTTTGCAGGAATAAAAACATAGAGAGAACGTGAATTATGTTTACCGTCGTCTGTACGCTCTTTCCCGTATGGGTATATTTAAATATCAATAATGGATCAGACATGTTTGGGCAGAAAGCAAAACGCAGTCGTTGAATGGTTGATTGTAACCCCAAAAACGTGGCGGAATGATTTTGGTATATTTTTTTTCGGTAACTTTATGATTTATTTTTTTGACAGTACGAAGTTAGTAAAGTTGGTAGTGGTGTTATATGGGAGGGGGGGAAGGGAGGGAATTAATTATTCCATGGGTTATTTTTAGTTAACCAATTTTCGTATATACAGGTTTAATTGAAATTTTTTTATTACGGGAAACAACTGTTAACTGCGTGTCATCATCAGAAGAACTTTTTTCTTCTAATTTATTTTCATTCTCTTTACCTTAAACGCGATTCATATAATTTTCTACTAACAAACAAACAAACAGTATACAAAATTTGTAAAATATCAACTCAAACAAATATTATGTGAAAAAAAAAATTGTTATAAATTTTTTTTTGGTGAAATTTGAACCGCTATTTTGGTAATTCAGTTAATTTTTTTAACTACTTGGCAACCAGGAAGGAAACTGTCCTTGCTCCAGCAGCAGCAGCAGCTATATACATGAAACAAACAAACAAACAAAAGAGCAGAAAAAACTGAATAGAAATTTTTTAAAGATATGTGATGTGCTATTTTATAAGGTTGGCAGCAGCAGCAGCTCATTCAACACACTTTTTTGCAGCAGCAGCAGGAACCTTGATTTAAATACTAGAAGGAGGACGATTAAGAAAATCCTGTACCACAGAGGAGTAAAACAGCAGCAGCAGCGCCGCCATTTAAAAGAATAGTTTTACTCTGCTTCACCACGAAGCTTTTGTAGTTACTATTTTTAACCTCTGTGGCTGGAGGAAGGAAGGAAGGAAGGCTGTTGTATAAAATTATCCCCCGGGGGTGTGTATTGTGAATACTTTTCTGGTGTAGAGTGAACAAGGCCGATGCTTGTCCGACCTTAGAGCTGAACGACTGATTTCTAGTCGCGTATTCATGAAACTCGCCATTTGTTTTAAACAAATTAGTGTTTGTTTCGCTTTACAAACTTTAATATTTCATGAATATATACACAGGCTCGGTAAAGTAAGTATTTGCAAACTTTTGAAGAAAGGTTCTTCTAAGGAGTGAAAGAGGGGGGGAGGGGGGTTGACGAGGAAAGAAGGGGTGAGGGAGGGGGGTTGGTTGAAACTGCAACAAACACGGACGTCTTCTGCTGTCTGTCAGTGAGGAGACGAAAGAAGAAGATGGAGGAGGAGGAGGATGAGGAGGACAGAGAGAGAAAAAAAAATTGGGGAACCCATTATCGGAGGTAAAATAAGTCAGCTTGTTATTTTTTCCGTTCGCCGGAAGTCGACGTGACACGACAAGTCATTAGAGAAAAATGGCTTCCATAAGGTGGAGGAAGTCGCCGCCGTAACTAGGTAAAGGGGATGAAATACCGTTTCTCCACCCTCTAGAGGATCGCAAGACCGTCCACTCGCTCGCCCCCCGGTACTAGCAAAAGTTTGAGACCAGGAATATTGGCCGGGGGTAAAATGTTTCTCCCTCTCTTTCTCTCTCTCTCTCTCTCCCTCTCTCTCTCCCTATCCCTTCGGAGCAATTTTGTATAGCTAGTTCAGTAATCAAAAAGTTTGCAGTAGAACAGCGTCGTGTCCATGTGTCACTATCGACGTCGGGGGGAGGGTGGAAAAAAAAATAATAGAGTACGCCAGGGACCTGAAACGAAGCGGACCAATTTCGTTTTATGGAGAGACAGATGGCAGTTCACTTTGTTATCTCACCCCCCCTCCTTTCATACCCCCCTTAACCCCCCACCCCTAAACCCCCCCTCACACACACCAAATAACCCTGAAAAAATATGGTCATTAATCTCCAGACAATACACAATCTTTCAATTAGAAGGGATTTAAAGGCGCCATGTTAATATTTTTTCCCCTCGCTCCTCTGCTGGACCTCAGGGGAACTGCTGCAATATTTTCAATCCCGTATTATTCCTCGGAAAAAGGTGAAAAACAAAGACTCACGTCATTACGTGAGCTACAATTAAAAATCACTTATAAATTACACTTTGCCAATTTCCTTAAAAATACTCACCCGTGTTTTCAAATTCATCTCAGGGAAATTTCCACAAATTTTCATAATTTGTAGAGGAAAGTTTCCCGGGTTTTCCAACCGCTGAATATCGAAGAACAGCGACGTTTCGACGGCTTTCAAATGCCATCTAAGAGAAGCTTTTCTTCCTCATTCAACGCACCGGGGAAAAAAAACTTCCGTTTTACGTATCGTAGTGCAGTTAATATCAAAAAAAAATTTTTTTACACCCCTTACACTATACAGTTGGTCAAAAGTATAACTACATTCCCATCAAATTTAAACTATAAATCTCAAACAAACTTTAATAAAAATTAATTAGGCCAATCTGCAATTAATTATAAAAAATATGTGGTCTTATCGTGACTTATTATTAATTAGATAAAATACAACAAATGGGCCCAAAAGTAAAAAAAATCACTAGAAGGAATTTAGGAACCAATTAGTAACCAATTTCCACAAATTTTCATAACTTGTAGAGGAAAGTTTCCCGGGTTTTCAACCGCGGAATATCGAAGAACAGCGACGTTTCGACGGCTTTCAAATGCCATCTAAGAGAAGCTTTTCTTCCTCATTCAACACACCGGGGAAAAAAAACTTCCGTCTTACGTATCGTAGTGCAGTCCAATAAAATAAATTTTTTACACCCCTTATACTAAAGTTGGTCAAAAGTATTCCTGTCAAATTTAAACTAGAAATCTCAACCAAACTTTTATAAAAATTAATTAGGCAAGAGCTGCAATTAATTATAAAAAATAAGGTTTTATTGTGACTTATTATTAATTAAATGGCCCAAACGTAAAAAAAAGCAATAGAAGGAATTTAGGAACCAATTAGTAACCAATTTTTATGTAAATATTTTTGTTATTAAAATAGATAATTTAGTAACCAATTTCAATGCTACATATTAATTTTTTTCATTATCCTTTCTATTATTAAAATACATAAATGAGTAACCCCCATTAGTGTACAACCTATTAATTTGTATACATCCTTTCTATTATTAAAATAGATATAAAAGAGTTACCAATTTGTATGAATAAAGTTATTTTTTTATTTTCCTCTCTATTATTGGAATAGATAGACGAGTAACCAACCAATTGGTATATGCAACATTATAAATTTTTCTTTTTTTCCCCTTTCAATTACTGAAATAGATTAACGAGTAACCCCAATTTGTGTGAAACACGATAAATGAGTAACCAATTTACATACTACGTATTAATTTTCCTTAATAGATGAGCGAGTAACCGATTTTACATGCTACATAATAATGTTTCCTTATCATTTCTATTGTTAAAATAGATAAAATTGTAACGAATTTGTACATGGAATACATTAATTATTCCTTATCCTTAGCTAATATAAAAATAGATATTCGAGTAACCATTTTGTATCTTTTCTATAGTTTCTATAGTTAAAATAAGTGAACGAGCAATCAATTTGCATAATAAAGTAATAATTTTTCCCTATCGTTTCTATTATTAAAATAGACAAACGAGGAACCAATTACGAGAGAAAATAATTTTTCTTAACCGTTTTACAATAATGCCTTAACCAAATTGCAGTATTTTCCTTTGTTATTTCCTTTGTTATTTCTTGGAATAATAAGAATACTTGCACAATAAACATTAAATATTATTCCAAGCCTAGTTTCAAGTACTTGTTTTATTTTTTACTTTAACTGAAATATAGGCACCGACATTGAAAGCAAGAGGACTTAATGGTTTAGAGAAAAATGAAAGGAATTTACACACAAGTACGGGTTCTTTCAGTCACGGTGAAGGTCAAAATTATTTTTAGACAGCAGTGACAAACGACTACAAATTTCTTTTTTTTATGGGGGGGAGGAATATTAGTAAGTCTTTAGGCAAATAATTTTGTGTGAAATATTTTTTTTCTTTTTTAAAAAAACAACAAAAACCGGAGATCACGAAAAGGAGAAGACGAAGGAAAAAAAATTGTTATTCCGTGTCTGTGTCTGTCTGTGATATTAAGGGATCGTTATAGCGGGGTAAAAAAAGACAAACCCAAAAAAGAAAAAATTTTCTTCTTTCCGGAATGGTTCATAATTATAACGCACACAGCGAATAAAAATTTTTCTGCCCGGCAGCCGCCGCCGCCTCCGCCTCCTCCTCCCCTTTTAACAGTCAGCTAAATTGATAATGACCACGTTGCGAACAGGATACAGTCGTAAATATCTTCTCCAGCAGCAGCAGCTGAAAAGGAGAGGGGGAATGGGGGATGGGAGAAGAAGCTTGATTGACATCGAAAACACAGTGGGAACAGAAGATAACCGGCAATTACGATAAACTGAAAAGAAGAAGATCCGCGTATGATTTATTTTAATGTTGTGAGACGGCTAAAGAGGAGATCGTCGTGCTTTTAGAGACCTTCAAACGGGGTGTGAAGTCACCGGAAATGCTTTCTTCGGTCCTGTTTTCTGTTTCTGGCCCCCCAAAATATGTTCTACCGTTTTTATTCAACCTTTAACATTTTCAGCAACTGTCTCTCTTATCTCTTCAAGGTAAAACATGGATGGTGGTTGGTGATGGAAGGAGAGTGTCTGTCTGTCTGTCTCTCCTTCTTCCCTTTTTTTGCCATCAGTCAGTGTATGTATGTACGTGTGTAGTTTTTTTTTCTTTCTGTATCTCGTTGCAGAGTAAAGCTCATACATGTTGTTGACTTGACGAAGTAGGAGCGCAGGGGGGTTTCTTCTTCTTCTTCTCCTTACTCCTCCTTCCACCTCCTTCCACCACCACGACGACGACGACGAAAGGTCGTGTAGATTTCAAACAGTCAAGATCAAAGGCACTTACTTACTTACTTTGGGCCTTGAGTAAACTCGTGTACGTACGACGAGTATTTCAGCTCTCACGTGTAGTTTTCCAAACAGGGTAAAACATTTTTGCCAGAGTTACTCCATTTACACACACAAAAAAAAACACCAGACGAGAGGAGAGAAAGGATAGGAAAGAGAGAAGGGAGGAAGGAAAGAGAGAGAGAAAAAGGAGGGAGAGCGAGACAGAGGCTTGTACGCGTGTTTGTTTAAGGAAACAGCTTCAGTTGAAACATTCCAAGTATCTCTCTCTCTCTCTCTGTCTCTTTTTCTCCACATGATCCCGTGCCTTGGAGGGGAAAATTAATTGAAATATTCTCCTCTGACCTGTAACAACAAATAGTTTCACCCCCTTCGGAACCGTCTCTCGCCCTTTTTTTAAATTACAGAGTTACATTTCAATTAAAACGACACAACCCGACTTAAAATTTAAAGTAGTTGAAAGAGTGACCAATTTCCAAAAAAAAATAATTAATTTTTCCTTATCAATTTCCAATTAAACTAGGTAAAGAAGTAACCAATTTTTACACACACACAAAACTTTCTTCTCCTTTTACTAGACAACCGAGAAGAAAAAAATTTTTTTTAACGAAACGTTTACTCCTTTTTTCTTCATATAAAATGTAGTAGTAAAAAATTATTTTTCTTCCTGCAAATTAATTACACCTTTATAAATTTTAAATGTAAAAAACATTGAAAAAAATCTTAATTTCTTTAAATATGTTTCAAATTTTATTTTTATTTAATCGGGAAAATGTTAATAAAAAATTATTTTTCCTGCTAAATGGTTGTTCCTTTACCCATTTCAATTCTAAAATAGATAATAAAAAATTTTTATTTTTGATATGCAAATTGGTTATCACTTCTTCTATTTTAAATGGTTAAAAAGGATAAGGGGAAATATTAATTAGCTTACTACTTTTTTATCCATTCTTATGTTATAAAAGGGGGCCAATGAAAAGTGATTTATGTCTGCAAATTGGTTTCTCCCTCATCTATTTTAATTGGAGAAAATTAAATTTGTATCTCTATTTTTTTATTTAATTGTAAAAAAAAATTATTTGGCCTGCCTGATAAGTGGGTTACTCAATTATAGTTTCTTTTAATTGTAAAACGATAAGGTAAATATTATTCTGACTGTATATTGGTTTCTTCTTTAGTTAATTATTACAAAAAAATGGAATAAGGTAAGAGGTTTTTTTTTTAAATAATTTTTAAATAAATCACTCCTACAGTAAACTGAAACAGCAAACAAGAAAAGAATGTGGGAATATATTTTATAGCCTTTTCCTGTTACTGTTACTTTGCTTCCGGTTTCTTATATTAATAATTAAATTACTTTTTTTTTCAACTGACATTGAAAGTTAAGGAAATTAATACCGTAGCGTATTAGTTATTTTTGGGTCAGTAATTAATTTATATTAGAGTTACAGATGTTGTAATTAATAATTATTTTATGCTAAACACAAACAATTTTGGAGACGTTAATTAATAATTTCAATAAATTTAGAGGTTTCCGAAGATGGTTTTAGAAAGATTTTTGATTGAAAGTGTAAAGTAGGATAATACATCATTTTTGTGATCCTAAGTATAGATTTCGATTAGCTTAATCAATGACGAATTTTTAATGTTATGGACAATCACACCCCCTTTTTTTTAAATAAATCTGCTGCTTTATTTGAATTTATAAATTATTATATCACGACTCTGTACTATAATATTGCTTTTAAGTCAGGTTCACGTATTCCTCCGCCTTATTGCCTGGCATTTATTAACGCTGAGCCTTCTGAAGGACGCGTACAAATAAAGGGGGGGTGGAAGTTGTTTCCTCTTGCATCTCACGTATCTAATCTTCAGCTGCTTCGTCGTCGTCGACAAACGACTGAAGTGAACCTCTGTTCCCACCTTGCTTAAATTTCCACCAACCTTATCACGTGTGAGTACACACAGACACACACACACACACACATACACGTACGAACGCACATGGACTGCATTATGAAGCTATGAAAGCCGGTATTGTGGACGTTCAAGAGCAAGAGCTCTCAGCATCCAAGGCCACAAAAGGGGTCAGAAACTTGTAATCTTATTCAAAATAAATATAGTCAAGGTTACTTTAGCTTCCCCCATCTATTTGGCTGATAATTTTCGCCGTTTGTTACATGGTTGCATCACGTGCTTCTAAAATACCGTAATTAAAGCTAAATAATCGTTAAAATATAAAGATGTGGCACACTAAAAATAACTAAAATGAGATCGTAGGATACTAATAAAATATTCGTCAAAACAAAAATAACGATGTTAAGGTTATATAACACTGGAATACTAGGAACATAAAAAATATTGAATATTAAATAAAATAAAATCTAGAGCGAAAAAATTATAATATAAATAAAAGCGTTACCCTAGGATAGCCAAAAATTAATTAAAAATAATAAAAACCAAAATTACCCCAAAAATAAACAATAAAATATTTATAAACGTGCAATAACAATTACGTATAATAAAGAAACTAAAAAGAGAGAACAAAAAACCACATATTATCGTAAGATATTAAAATAAATAAAATTAGAAATAAAATCGGAACCTAGAATACTGTAAGAATAAATTATTAATACTAAGAAAGGTAAAAAAAACGTTTATAAAAAATAAGAAACTAATTTGTACACGTAATAACTTTTCATTACATTTTTACAATATAAATATAGATAAATGAGTAACCAATTTGCAGAAAATACTATGTTTTCTTTACCTGATTACAATAAAAAAATATAGGTAAAAGAGTAACCAAAGAAAGAAAACAGTTATTAATGTTTAAACAAGATAATAAGTTTTCTGTATGTCTACAATGTGGAGAAAAAAATTGTCTTTGTGCATACTACTATTAAAACAGATAATACATTAACCAATTTGGAGACAAAACAATTTTTCCTTTTCTTTCTTCCAGTAAAAATTAGTACGAAGAGTAACCAATTTGTAGAGAAAATAAATATTTTTGTCCGTACTACAATTAAAACAGATAATACAGTAATCTATTTGAAGACAAAATAATTTTCTTAATATCCTTATAATAAAAGAGAACATCATTCACGTGCCCAAAGGAGTAACCAATTTTTTTGAAAAAAAAAACATTCCTTTTCCATACTACAATTGAAAAACAAATATGGAGACAAAATAATTTTATTTACTTCTTACAATACAAAAATTACATCAATTGTGTAAAAACAGGACAATATCCATGACAGAAATCTGTAAATAGGACACAAAAAATATGCACATTGTGCGCTATTCTTAACTTAATAATTTGTGTCTTCAAGGAGTAACCAATTTCTAGAAAAAAAAATTATTTGTCCATACAACAATTAAAACAGATAATACAATAACCAATTTGAAGACAAAATAATTTTATTTGCTTTCTTACAATAAAAAAAATAGAAAAAATAATAACCAATATATAAAGAAAAAACTATTTTCGCATACTACAATTAAAACAGATAATAATACACTAACCAATTTTGAGACACAAAATAATTTTCTTTAACTTCTCATAATAAAAAGAGTACATAATACATGTGCCTAAAGAGTAACAAATTGTCCATACAACAATTAAAACAGATAATACACTAACCAATTTGAAGACAAAATAAATTTTGCCTTGACCTTTTTACCAGAAAAAAAAATTGACGTAAGAAGTCAATCGAAAAAAGTTTTTCTTTTTTTAAAAAAAAGACTGATATAAAGGGGGTCGAGCCAGAGATGGCGCAGCAGTCAATTGGAACCGTTGAAAAAAAGGGCAACTTAATTTTTTTTTTGGAATTATATATATAAGGATCCCCGTAATGCTTCATATTGAAAATAAAGAATGAACTATTAAGATGTGTGATTTTCTTTCTAGAATAGTACATTTGGATTTATTGTTGTTGTTTTCATCAGTAGTCGATTGAGGAAATAGGATACGTCATACATTACAAAAAAAAATAATTAAGAACAAAATAAGGTGCATAATTAATTTACAAATAATCTTAAAATTAATTTTAAAAAAAAGTCTTAAGTACGTCATACATTCCCAAAAAAAATAATTAAGAACAAAATAAGGTGAATAATTATTTTTAAAAAATCTTAAAATATTCTTTTAAAAAAGACTTAAGTACGTCATACATTCCAAAAAAAATTAAAGAACATTATAAGGTGCATAATTAATTACAAATAATCTTAAAATAAATTTTTAAATAAGTCTTAAGTACGTCATACATTCCAAAAAAAAATTAATTAAGAACAAAATAAGGTGCAGAATTAATTACAAAAATAATCTTAAAATAATTTTTTTTAAAAAGTCTTAAGTACGTCATACATTCCAAAAAAAATAATTAAGAACAAAATAAGGTGCAGAATTAATTAGAAATAATCTTAAAATAAATTTTTAAAAAAGTCTTAAGTACGTCATACATTCCAAAAAAAATTAATTAAAGACAAAATAAGGTGCATAATTAATTTTTAAAAAAATCTTAAAATAATTTTTAAAAAAGTCTTAAGTACGTCATACATTCCAAAAAAATTAATTAAGAACAGAATAAGGTGCATAATTAAATTACAAATAATTTTTTTTAAAAAAGACTTAAGTACGTCATACATTCCAAAAAAAATTAAAAACAAAATAAGGTGCATAATTAATTTTAAAAAATCTTAAAATAAATTTTTTGAAAAAATCTTATGTACGTCATACATTCCAAAAAAATTAATTAAGAACAAAATAAGGTGCAGAATTAATTTTAAAAAATCTTAAAATAATTTCTTTAAAAAAGTCTTAAGTACGTCATACATTCCAAAAAAAATAATTAAGAACAAAATAAGGTGCATAATTAATTAGAAATAATCTTAAAATAAATTTTTAAAAAAGTCTTAAGTACGTCATACATTCCAAAAAAAATTAATTAAAGACAAAATAAGGTGCATAATTAATTTTAAAAAATAATCTTAAAATAAATTTTTAAAAAAAGTCTTAAGTACGTCATACATTCCCAAAAAAATTTAATTAAGTACAAAATAAGGTGCATAATTAAATTACAAATAATTTTTTTTAAAAAAGACTTAAGTACGTCATACATTCCAAAAAAAATTAAAAACAAAATAAGGTGCATAATTAATTTTAAAAAATCTTAAAATAAATTTTTTGAAAAAATCTTATGTACGTCATACATTCCAAAAAAATTAATTAAGAACAAAATAAGGTGCAGAATTAATTTTAAAAAATCTTAAAATAATTTCTTTAAAAAAGTCTTAAGTTCGTCATACATTCCAAAAAAAATAATTAAGAACAAAATAAGG
>CM067382.1:64403788-64471988 GCA_034510155.1 Eucriotettix oculatus | reverse complement strand
AGAAAAAGACTTAAGTACGTCATACATTCCAAAAAAATTAATTAAGAACAAAATAAGGTGCATAATTAATTTACAAATAATCTTAAAATAATTTTTTTTTTTAAAAAAAAGTCTAAAGTCGTTAAAAGGCACTACACGTAGACAAGAGAGCAGTTCGAAGTTATTTTTATTAGGAACGTCCTGGAGGAGGTTTTTGGAAGGGGAGGAGGGAGGGGGGGGCTAAAATCCTCACCGTATGCAACGTGTTTATTTTGACTTGGGTGACGGTAGTTTGTAAAGACTGGTATAGAGGGAGTCGAGTCAGGGATGGGCGCAGCAGTCAATAGTAACCGTTGAAAAAAGGGCAACTTAATTTTTTTTTGGAATTATATATATATATATATATAAAGATCCCCGTAATGCTTCATATTGAAAATAAAGTACGTCATACATTCCAAAAAAATTAATTAAGAAAAAATAATATACATAATTAATTTACAAATAATCTTAAAATAATTTTTTTAAATAAAGTCTAAAGTGGTTAGACAAAAGAGAAGTCCCAAATTATTTTTATTAGGAACGTCCTGGAGGGGTAATTTTGAAGAGAAGAGGGAGGACCGGGGGTAAGCTAAAATCCTCACAGTATGCAACGTGTTGATTTGAAACTTGGGGTGACGGTAGTTTGTAAACCCTCCCTCCCTCCTTCCCTCCTTCCCTCCATCCCTGTCTAGGAGGATCTTCGTCACATCATCCCTCCAGCGTTCCAGCGGTGGTGAGAGTGAAGCCAGATAGACTGTGTCTGTGTGTGTGTGTCTGTATGCACGTCATGTGCCCAAGTTGAAAGCTAGGAGGGGGGGGAAGAAGCTACGTACGTGTGTGAGTCTTGTTTCTGCCAGCTGAACTACGTGATCCTAGTCAACGAGACTAAGCACTCCTCCATCTTGCCACTCACTACTCGCCGTTAGTATTCCAGAGACTTCCCTCGTCTCCACGTCACACTTGCACGTTTCCCTCTCATCTACCCCCAAAACTATATAAATCTCACTACTTACAGTTAAGGCCATCGCACGCCTCGTCCTGACGTAGTTATTGCAGCTACAACTTGTGATTTACCCTCGAGATTTATTTTACAGCAGACTGATCAAGTCGCTCCTGGGGGGTTTTCTCTCCCTTAGAAATGGCTTCTTATCCCGAAGTAAAAGACTGTACTACCCGCCATAAAAATGAGAAGTTATACGATTATATGTGCACTTCCGTAAAAATTAAAATCCGATAAATTTCAAAGGTCACGGAAACGTCTTCACACAAATATTTAATCCTTTTTAAAAGACAGAGAAACAACCTTATTCCACGTACGTTTTCTTCTTTGTCTTTTTCGTGACCCTAAAATTTGACGAGATCTGCTGGAGCCTCATTTTCCCACGGATCCTTCCTACACACACGTGTGTGTTTCAAAGTGTTATTGTTGTGAAGTCTTTATGCGTGTCAAGTGCGTGGATCTCTATTATACCGATATTGACATTGCTTATCCAGAAATTATATATACCTTTTGTATATGTTATGTATACTTCCTTTTATTTGTCTATCATTGTATAATACATAGTTTCTTTTACCTTTGTACTCATATTCTCGATATGTTGTTGTATTCATATTTATTTTGTTTTGATTTGCTTTGCTTTGTTTTATTTTATTTATCATTGTATACATAGTAGTTTTCTTTACTCACTCACATGTTGTATCCATATTTTTTTTTTGTTTCTTATATTTTCGTATTCTTAGTGTGATATGTAACAAACATGTTCTTTTGACTTGTGTCCTATTTCCTCAATAGAGGGACTAATGGATCCAATAAATCTTATCTTACTTACGAAACGCGGTTATCCCAGAATATAAACTAAATTGTTGTTTCAAAAGGTAAGAAAAGGTCGTAGGACAACGATGTGAAAAAAACTAAATGACGTCATTGGACTAATTTAGCTAATAAGTAACTAGTGTGGTGTTCGTTGGTTACACCATCAAAAAAAAATTGTTGTACAATCAAAAGAAGAACAGTAATAATAATAATAATAATGTATTTAATTTGAATAGAAATCTAACTCAAATTAAGTTATAGTGGAAAAAAATATATAAATTTACGAATATCAATTTAATCATTAGCTCAGTCGGTAAAAGCAAAAAATAATAATACTCTACGCAGCTTCTTAAATAATGGCGGCTGATCCCAGGGACAACGCGGGTGACGAACAACGATATAGTTGGAAATTAAATTCGCGAATCAGACGAGAATGGTTTGTGTGAGGGAAAAAACCCCCGAGGTAAATTGCCGTTACCGGATGACGTCGTTCTTCGTTTTTGTTCGTATGCCGGTTGTTCCTTTGCTGGGTCACGTCTTCTTCATATTAAGATTCTCTAGCGCCTCTCCTTCCTTCACCATCAAATGTTGTCCTTCTTATTTTCTGTAATCCCACAAAATGAATCTCCTTTCTTAAAACGTGCAGAAACTAAATTTTATACATGTCGCCTTGTTCTGCCACTGCTTCGTCTCTCCCTAGCGTCTCTCTCAGGCAGCCTCCCTGCAACAACTGTCCAATATAATCTACTCCAGGCCATCAACAATGTTAGTATCGAATAGGGAGACGCTGCGGGAGTTTCCTCGTAGACGCTTCAGCCCAGAGTGACTGCGGGGCTTACCTGATTATGTCGGGGATGCCTCCTGCACTCTCTCTCTCTCTGGGTATTTTTTTTATCAAAGTTCTCATATGCCGAGACACCTTCACCTATTTTAGGAGGTATATGTGTACTGGGGTCAAAGACCTTGGGCATATGGCAAGAGTTGTTGTCCACGCTGATCCCATTGGATCAGTCGGCGGCCAATTGCCTCCTGAAATTGGTGGAGACACGGAGAAGGGAATGCTGCGTCCCCCCCACAGCAAACTCGTCTCCCGTCATTCATAGGGAAGGGCGTGAGAATAGTACCACTCAATGCCCCCGACCTACCTGATGCAGGTTTTCTAGGGTTTTCCCTGCAACATCTCTTTAGGTGAAATACCATGAGGGTAGGATCCTTAAACCATAGCCCGGGGGCCCTAGTTAACCCTTGCTAGGCTACCTTGCTCTACCTTCCGCATCCCCCCCCTTTTCAATTCCCTTCCTATGCTATTAAAGGGGAGTTGCCTGTTTCAGGATCACCCTCATGTAGCCTGTTACCCAAAAAAAAAAATCAACAATGTTGCAGACGGTGACGTTTCCCGCCTACTCAGCCCCACCACAGCCATTCTCGTCTTCCGTCCTGCTGTATACGTAAATAACAATAACTAAAAAAATTTTTTTGCTTTACCCGATGAATGTAAGGGTCATGAATCACCACAACTACAATATAAGAATTAACAAAATTAAACTAATGGTTGGTCTCTCTAAAGACCAGTTTTAGTTACGGAGGTGGTATTTTTTTAGTGAGTAAAAAAAATCCCCCCACACACACACACACCGTGAAGTACGGGCTTCACGGCGTCTTTCTGAAGATTTTCCACCACCTGGGGCCAACGCAAAAAAAAAGAAGATAAGAAATATCGTACAATATATAATAGACTGATGTAGATAAACAGCCATAACACTAAGAGGTAGAACAGTAATATTGGCAAGAAGCTACGTTTACAGATGAATAAGGTTATATAAGGACCTGAAGCTTCCAGAATGTAATAAAGCTATATGATAAAGAGGGTTCTAATTTGAGTTGATAAGAAATATCCTTTAAATCATTATTTTCAAAACGTTTTAAAAAACATCGTGAAAATTATTTATCGTCCAAAAGTTTACTTGCTGTATTTTAGTTTGTGTGTGTGTGTGTTTTTTTTTAAAAAAAGGGTTATTAATCTCAGTTGATAAGATACATCCTTTAAATCATAGTTTTCAAAACGTTTTAAAAACATCGTGAAAATTATTTATCGTCCAAAAGTTTACTTGCTGTATTTTAGTTTGTGTGTGTGTGTTTTTTTTAAAAAAAAAGAGGAGAGGAGAGAACAAGAATTAAGGTAGTAGGAAAAACTTTAATTATAAGCCGAGAGAGAGAGAGAGAAAAAAAAAAGATAGGATATATATTTTTTTTGTTCAACGTGTTTCCTGAAACTAGTCAGCGTGTTATTAAATAAATATTATTTAGAGGTTAGGGGGAAAAGGAAAAACTTTGTTTTGTTTTCCCCCCACCACCACCACCGAGTTTCATTTGTTAACTTTGCAGCAGCGCTTGTTTTTATTTAATTACAGAGAGCTGTAATTTAGTTCTGCCAAAAGACGGTGTTTAATGGCACTACAGTTACATTATTATATATATGTATATAATTTTATGTATGTATTTTTTTAAATAACAAATTTAGTAACGGAGAATTTATGTATATATATATATATATGTGTGATTTTTTGCGTCACCGGAAATATTCTTGTAACGTAGTTCAATGTTGATTTAATTATTCATTGTAAAAACTGAAAACTAAAGGAGATTTTTAAAGTATTAATAGTGATATATATATATATATATATGAATAAGTATTTCATATAGTAAAACGATAAAGTAAAATTGTTTTTCCCTCCTCCTATTAAATGTTCGCTTTTTTCTTATTTTAAATTACCAACAAAAAAAACCGTAATGGAAATAAATAGTTCCAAGAATGAGAACTGTTAATAATAATTCCCTTAATTTATTGTTTTCTATTTACCAAATTTTTTGGCAATGAACGCCTGCAGTAAGTAGTTAAGGTTCCTCCTAAAATATGCGAAAAAGGCTGGAATCGCCTGACACATAGACTTTCCGTTTCACTGATCTTGTATTTGGGCTGCCTAAACCTGCAGGCAATTTTTATATATATTAATGAATAGACGCTACAGGATTTAATAATATAATAAGTTACAAGTATTTTTTTTAATATTTTTTGTCTATCCAAGACTGAAAGAAAATTAAATTTTCTAAATTTTACAAAAAAAATATATAAGTTTACAATAACATATACAGTTTTTTCTGGACTTACCTCAAAACACTTCCCTTTAAATGATAATTTTACAAGACCCTCGTGTCTGTTAATGTGGCCTATTATTAATCTATCCGTTCAAAATCCTCTATATTGTTCTCTCTTACGCTTTTTGGCTTAGAATTTCCAGGTTTGTTTGTTCATCCACCCATCTCATTCTCCTATAAGACCAGATTTTTGAAAAACACCTTTATTTTCTAGTCTGCAACTCCTACCGACCACGTTTTCCACCCTTATAACGCCACACTCCATACCACCATTTTAAGTAAATATTTATTAATATTTCACAGCCGTAAGTAAATGCGCGTCTCTGTTGTCTGTAATATCCTACTCTAGTTATTATGATTTTCCCTAGTAACATTCTTTAAGATATCCTTCTCTTATTCCTCTACTTACACTCCGTCACCTTGTATTTTTATACTCTATTAATCCTCATGTTGTATTGTTCCTGCCAGAATGACGTTCATGCCATTTGTTGTGGTGTATAAGTCACCCTTTGACTCATCAACAAACCTTAGTGCTTTTATTTCTTCTCCTTGCAGTTTGATTCGTGTCCATATATATTCCTTTTTATTAACTTTCCTCACCACCCTGTTCTATATATAAGTTAAAAGGGCATTTGACGAAAAGACTGCGTCCTTGTCCTACTCCTTTCTGCTTCATTTTCTTGACCTCGTCATTTTCCAAAAATCCTGCTGACTGCCTTCTTTCGTATATTTTATTGATAACGTTTCTCCTCTCCATATATTTTATTCGTCTCTGAATAACATATATATAAGTTAAGTATTAACAACCCATTTATAGGAAATTTACCATTAAATTGATTTAAGGAATTTTCAACTTGAAACTATTGACGTTCCCGACCATCAGTTGTTGGTTCTTTTGAAAATAATTCTATTTAAATCTTATTTTTTTTTATATAAAAAGTCACTGCTAGAATTACTTATAATAGATGAAGGTGAGTGGTGGCTAATTAGCATGAAAAGTTAGTGGGAAATTAAGTACTGCAACAATAAACCTTTCTTCCCTTGGTTAATTTTCCTATTTATTTCTAACAAATATTTTTAAATATATAGAAATATTCTAATAAACCCCTTTTTTTCCTAATTTTTATAGTAATGTCTCGGTTTATTAACCAAAAAAATGGTAGACCACAAACTTGAGAAACGGCGCTTGATACTGATTGAGATACTGGGGCAGATACGATTATAAAATTTCCAAACAGATTACTTTGTGGTGATAAGTAAAAAAATGAATAATAAGGATGAATATAAATATAAATAATAATAAAAAATAAAACAGATTGAAGTAGTGGGATGTGGCAACTAATAAAGATCAGAGAGAAAGACAAAGGAAAAATTTTCCGAGAGCCTGGAAAGAAGAGCGGTGAGTGAGTAAGTAGTAGTAGGAGGTCCACTTGTCTGATTCTCCGAGACACGTGTTGAGAGAATCACCTCGCCATTCCAGAGACTGGAGCAGCTGTTGCTTTGCTCCAGCTCAAGGGATGGAGAGGGAGGGAAGGGAGCCATATTGAATTGTATGAGCCCACATTTACACGCGAAATCTCCAGCCCTCACCCTTTACCCCCCTTCAAGACACCACGAAACTAAACACGTGTATTTCATCCTTACCAACTGCCTTACAAACACACACACATTCCGGTTATAATTCTTTCAACACCCTAACATAACGGTCAAACCCTAACTGCTTCAATTTTTCTACATCAGATAGTTTGGCCTCAACATAACTTTTTTTTTCTCTCACTGATAATATTTGATAATATTAAAAAATTGACGTAAGAAGTCAATTTATTAATTTCAATGAAACACATCAATTAAGAAGAATAACGGAAACTTTTCATTCAAAAATAAAATAATAAGCTAATTAGTTGTTACGCTTCATGAAGAGGTGATTTATAGCGTCGATATAATTTGTCTTTAATTTAGTAGTAATTTTATTCCACTTTTGTAGAATACAGAGGTTAATTAGTTTTATTAATTGTAATGAAAGACATTTAAGTAATAAGTTGTAACGGAAAAAATTAATTAAATAATGCGACAATTGGTTGTTACAGTTTAGGAGACGTTGATGTAATTCGTCAGTCAATTTGTTCAAGAACATATTACACTTACTAATTATTCGGAAAAACAGTGGTCAATTCATTCGTTAATAGTAATTAAATACATTTAAGTGAGAAGTGTAAAGGAAAATTAAATAATGTGATAATTGGTAATTAATGATTAGGAAGGGGGTCAGTTACATAGTTCCCGAAGGGAGACGGTCAATAAGTGATTTATTAACTGTAATAAAATACATGTAAGTGAGAAGTGTAAAAGAAAATTAAATAATGTGATAATTGGTTATTACTGATTAGGAAGGGGGGTGAGTTACATAGTTTCCGAAGGGAGACGGTCAATAAGTGATTTATTAACTGTAATAAAATACATGTAAGTGAGAAGTGTAAAGGAAAAATTAAATAATGTGATAATTGGTAATTACTGATTAGGAAGGAGGGGTGAGTTACATAGTTTCCGAAGGGAGACGGTCAATAAGTGATTTATTAACTGTAATAAAATACATGTAAGTGAGAAGTGTAAAGGAAAAATTAAATAATGTGATAATTGGTAATTACTGATTAGGAAGGAGGGGTGAGTTACATAGTTTCCGAAAGGAGACGGTCAATTGATTTATTAACTGTAATAAAATACATGTAAGTGAGAAGTGTAAAGGCTGTAATAAAATACATGTAAGTGAGAAGTGTAAAGAAAAATTAAATAATGTGATAATTGGTAATTACTGATTAGGAAGGGGGTGAGTTACATAGTTTCCGAAGGGAGACGGTCAATAAGTGATTTATTAACTGTAATAAAATACATTTAAGTGAGAAGTGTAAAGGCTGTAATAAAATACATGTAAGTGAAAAGTGTAAAGGAAAAATTAAATAATGTGATAATTGGTAATTACTGATTAGGAAGGGGGCGAGTTACATAGTTTCCGAAGGGAGACGGTCAATTGATTTATTAACTGTAATAAAATACATGTAAGTGAGAAGTGTAAAGGAAAAATTAAATAATGTGATAATTGGTTATTACTGATTAGGAAGGGGGTGCGTTACATAGTTTCCGAAGGAAGACGGTCAATTGATTTATTAACTGTAATAAAATGTAAAGAAGTGTAAAGGCTGTAATAAAATACATGTAAGTGAGAAGTGTAAAGGAAAAATTAAATAATGTGATAATTGGTTATTACTGATTAGGAAGAGGGGCGAGTTACATAGTTTCCGAAGGGAGACTGTGGAACCTCATCTTGTGGAGGGAGACACGTTCGAAGGAATACATTTTATATCTGACGTCCGCGTAGGTGTAATTGTTTTTTAAGGGGGGTGAGGGGGTGGAGGCGACGATGGGAGAGGGGTTGAGAGAGGAGGAAGGATAGAAATATCACACGTGGTAGAAAAAATTCAGTGCACGGAGAAAAAAATCTCTCTATTTCCCCAGAGAGAGTGGGGGAGGGGAAGGGAAGAGGGGGTTGGTGGGTGGTTAAAAACCACCCTCTTTCGTAAGCAGACCTCGCGATCGTTTGTTAATCGCTGATTCGTGGACGCTGGGCCCGACGACGTCATCTGTTAAGCAGATCAGGAGGAGAGACGCCGACGCCCGCCCGAAAGAAGATAAAGCGTCGCGCCGCCGTTAGATAGAATTAAAAGAGGGGGAGAGAGAAAGAGAGAGAGAGAGAGAGAGCTACTAATTTGCATCGAGGTAATTCTTTCCCCGGTCCCCGGTCCGGGTTGGCTCTGGGTATAATATTATTGCACATGGAACTGTCAGTTGTGCGTTAGTGTTGAAGGATCGCCCTCCGGGGATTAAGATTTACAGCTCAAGCTTCAACCCCCTCCCCCCTCCACCCTCCCCTCCTAACTCTATCTCTCACTCACTCCGTGAACGTGCACCGCTTTGAAGATTTACCAGGGAAAAGTGACTCTCTCTCTCTCTCTCTCTCTCTCTATCCTATCTCTCTGTGTGTGAGTGAGTGAGAGTAAGTGAGTGAGTGCGCGGGAAAAAATACGCCTGGGCATCTGGGAAATGACGCAAACAGAGCCGCCTCCTCCTCCGCCTCCTCCGTCATGCGAATAAAAAAATTTATATATATTTATCGGTACGACTGCACGGTTTAAAAGAAAAATTACCTCGCGTCTCTTATTAACGCGGTTATCTGAACCCTTAACTACCTTGGCGGTTGTCAGTCTCACCACTCTCACGTGTATTTTGATTTTTTTTTATTCTATAAAAAGCTTTTTTGCATCCAATTATGTTGTTGTTGTGGTGGTATTCAGTCCTAAGACTGGTCTGATGCAAGACTCCCTATCTTGCGAAACTTTATAACCAGCGCAACCTACATTCTCCCTAATTCCATCCTTGGCCTCCCTCTTCTGTTCTTCCTACCTACACACACACACTTCCCTATAATGGTAATTTTACGTCTTAAAACGTGGCCTATTAATCTAACCCTTCTCTTGGTCAACGTCCTCCATATTGTTCGCTCTTCCCCCCTATTCTGTTTAGATCTTCCTCCGAAGTGATTCTATCCACCCCATCGCGTTCTTCTACAGCACCACATTTTAAAGGCTTCTATTCTTTCCCCTTTCCACTCCTTCCTCCCAACTCCTATCGTCCACGTTTCGCACCCCTCATATAACGCCACGCTCCATTCTAACATTTTTAGGCAACGATTTCCTAATATTCACATCCGTAGACCCGGGTCCTCGAGCCTTTTGCTCTACCTTCCATATCCCCTCTTTTCAAACTCCCTTCCAATGCTATTAAAGGAGAGGTGCCAGTTATTGAGTTATGTATATATATATATATATATATATATATATATATATGAAATCGTCTTCTTTGTTTTTCTTTTCCATTTTTATACCTTAAAATTACGTCCTAGTTTTCTGACTTTAAAATCACTATTTATTTAAAAGCGACGTTTCGTCTCCAATTTTGAGACCTCCTCAGGCACAATATTTAGCAATTCATCAAATTGGCTCCTTGACTCCCTAAACCGAAACGATTATTGAATTTACATGTGGAGAATTACATGTGAAGAATTTTATGTAAATATCATGATTTTTTAATTATATATATATATATATATGTCTCATATCAAATTTTATCATTTTTCCACTCTCACCTCCTAAATTCATTTCAATGGCCTTTGTCGCAGTTTTAATCGAAGCATTTAATCTTTATATCGATTAAAAAATTGAGGTTTCATTATTTAAATTTTTTTAAAAATATTAACAAAAATACTGCTACAGAAAATCGTTTAATCCGTCTGCTGAATTCCCTTGTTACCAAAGAAATTGTAACAACAATCCGTGTGAATTAATTAGTAGTCCTTCGTTATTAATTAATTACATTTCAATACTAAATTGGTAAATAATGGAAAAAAATATATTTCGCGGGGGGAAAAAAATACACGAAGGACGATGACGTTTTAAATGAAGATAATTGAGGGGAAGAGGATTTTAAAGCCAATGTCGGTAATTGTAAGGATAAATCCGAAATTCTACCATTTAATTAATCGTGTATAATTATGCTACGAAGGGTTTGATTCTTTCAAAAATGATTGGCAGCATTTTTTTTTCTCTCCAGAGATTCTATAATTGAATTTTATGTTTTTATAATATCGCAGAGTTTAATCACCAACCATGTTACGCTGATTTTGGTGCAGGGATGTTGGTTGTTGTTTTTTTTTCCTGTTATTATATATTTGTTGTTCTCTCATGTTATTTGTAAGAGTACGTCGCCGACTCCACCCTTATTTTTTTGTTTTTCTTTCTCTCTCTTATATATCTCGTCTCTTTCGTCCCTCCCCCCTTCACGACCGAATGTTGTCTTAATGGTATTAAGGCAAGACTGTTCTTTTCGCAGCTGCCTTTTGTCTGCAAGTAGGAGGATGGTCTTGTCTGGTCGGTCGCACCTGGTGCGCGTTTAAAAGCCCCTCGCTTGGCTTGGTTTCCAGCTTATTCCTTTTGGCTCCGGCTAATGGTTAGGCGGCGTAAGCAGCGTAATGACAGCAATTCCTCTAAGAGAGAGACGGGGCCGCCATTGTCCTGCGCGCGCACGCAGCATGCCGCGGCTCCACAAGGATTAAATTATAGACGCGCAAGGACCAGGAGGAAAAGGGGTCCATTCCTCCTCGTTACAATCCTTCCTTCTCCTTGAACACCACCCGAAATTTACATTAATTAATTTTTTTTTAAAAAAAAGGGGAATTATCATCAGAAAATAACTTAACAATCAGAACCTAAATATTGGAAAATTTCATATTACAATAATTTCTTAGATAGGGCGGGTTACAAACTACCCTCCGTAAAATTACCACTCAACTCGTCATCTAACCACTGCACTTAATTACACATTTCAATATAAAATTAACAAATAGTAAACCAGCGTTCAAGTCACAAGAAATTTATAAAAATTATCTGTTACATGGCGTTTCGTTTCCCCTCCCCCATCCTCCCCCCCAAAAAAAATAAATACGGATCTTGACCTGCAAAATTATTTAAAAAATTTAGGAAGCATATTTTTTTGACGACGAACGTGTAAAAAAAAATTTTTTAAACACGCAACTAAAAAAATTTTTGCAGATAACGTTACAATTTTTTTTATTTTTTGGGGGGGAAACGAAACATCATGTAAACAGTTAATGTTAATAAAATGAATGATTTATTTAATCAGCCTAATTTCTCTGTATATTTTTTTTAAAAAAATTAAATATTACAACGTTTCTTCAGGTAAATATTTTAGACGCACATGGAATTCAACTCTATGACTCCGTCGAGCGAAACGTCACTATATTTAAATTATTTAAAAAAATGCTGACAATGTGGGTGAATAAATCATTTATTATATTTTTTTATTTCCCTCAGAAAAAGTATTTAACTAACGTTAGGAAAGTTTATAATAAACCTGTTCTGGCTTAAACGTTTATTCGCTGTATATATATATATAAATATTATATATTTATCTGAAATACACCATTTTTTCAAACTCCCCGTATGTTTAAATTTGAAGTTGGGAAAAAAAGAGTTAATAGTTTTTAAACAAATCTTTCTTACTTTCCTTTAAAATTATTCAAATGTGTTACGTTTATTTCTTTAACAGAATTTTTTTTAAAAAACAATATATAGAATTTAAAGTTGGAACAAAGTGCGTAGAAAAGTTTTCTTAAATTCCTCTGAAATTTTCCTGAAATTTATTTAATTTTTATTTTATTCACAATAAAAATTTAAGAAATTAATTTTTAAAAAAATAAGGAAACCAATTATTTTTTAAACTCCCAGTTAATAGTTTTAAGAAACCTTCTTTTACTTTTCTCTAAAATTATCCAGAATTATTATTTATATTTTATTGATAAAAAAATTAAGGTTTTTAAATTTTTTAAACAAAATGTAGAATTTAAAGTTGGAACAAAGTGAGTCTAAAACTTTTCTTACATTCCTCTAAAACTTTCCAAAAGTCTTATTTTTATTTTATTCACAGGAAAAATGTATTAAATTATTTTTTTTTAAATTAAGCAAACCATATTTAAAAATTAATTATAGAATTTAAATTTGGAACAAAATGAGTAGAAAACCATTCTTACTTTCATACTTTACTATTTTGAGAGGAAAAGTACGAAATTTTTTATTTTATTTAATTTTTTCCATTTTTCTAATTTTTAACGTTATGGGGTGTTTTAAACATCTATCATAAAAAAATTATTTTATAGTTAGTTAAATGAAATTAATTTTTTATAAAATTTCAGAGCTGTAAATTTTTTTTATATACCTTAAAATTATTTCTATCTACAGAATGCTGAATTTTAACCTGAAGGGTGCCAAAAGTTTGCTATAATTAAATTTAAAAATTTTATTCACAGGAAAATTGTATTAAATTAATTTTTTTCAAAACCATATTTAAAAATTAATTATAGAATTTAAATTTGGGACAAAATGAGTAGAAAACCATTCTTACTTTCATACTTTACTATTTTGAGAGGAAAAGTACGAAATTTTTTATTTAATTTAATTTTTTCAAACTTTAAATTGTTAAGGTTATGGGGTGTTTTAAACATCTATGATAAAAAAATATTTTAGAGTTAGTTAAATGAAATTATTTTTTTATAAAAATTTTGTTTTTATACCTTAAAATTATTTCTATCTACAGGATGCTGAATTTTAACCTTAAGGGTGCCAAAAATTTGCTATAATTATTTTAATTTAATAGAAATATGTTTTCTTTTTGTTTGTGTGACTCTTAAAAAATTGTTTAAAATTTAAGGACTGAAAATATATCATTTTAAATTATTTCCATCTTTGAAATATTTATTTTTAAAAATTTATTTATTCATTTATTAAACTTAAAAAATTCAGCTGTCGCCAATAACTATATTTTGTTTGTGGTGTTGTTGTTCTTGTTTTCAAGGATTTTATTTTTGGTGTCTGCGGGATCCTTTACCGTTTTGTGGCCGTAGTCCTCCCCCTCACCCCTCAACCCCCCAATCCTCTTCTCCACATCCCTCGACCAGAGCTCGTAGCGTCATCACAAACGCAAGCACAGTTGTGGAATGGAAATGGCGCTGACTAAGCGGTACTTGATTTGCAAACCGGAAGTAGTTCCCTGCTTCTTCTTCCGCCCGTTTAAACGCAGAACGAGGCCGCAAAACGCAATTACGAGTCGCCCTAAGCGTGTCATTAACGGGCGTTTGTGTGTGTCGTCATAACCAAAGGACATCGTAATAACAACAACCCCTCACCCACCCTCCCACCCTCCCTGACGTGGCCCGCCACAACCAATCTGCACCAGGGAGGGCATTCTTCCTCTCCTGACTATATTACTTTACTATAGTCTACCTAACGATAAAGACCCCCCGAACAATATGACAAATTCCTCAAGGGAGTGAAACATGAACCGTTATGGATCACCGAATAAGCTGATTCTTTTTGAAACTCCCTGTAATTTATTACTATTCTTCCATTCTACCATCCTTTCACCTTGATTCCTTACTTTTCTGTCCTAGTGATGACATCCTCTGGAGTAGTCCAAATCCGTAGATCCTCTTGGGAGACTATTTTACATCCGAAATATTTTACCCGAGACGCTGACATCATTTTTTCCTTTTTTCCATTTATCGTTGCACGTCCGCAGGAAATTAAAGACACGGCTCTCAGCCCAAAATACCTTTTCTCTGAATTTCTAATATATACAGATGTTTTTTCCTCACGGCTAAATATTTTGATTAAATTTTTCTCCATTATATATTTACAATTTTTCTTACGTTTTTTATATATTATATATTATCCACGCATATTTATGAATATTTTTTGTTTAATCCATTTATTATTTAAATAATTATTTTTAAGTTTTCTGATAGTGATAATCCACTAATACCTACAGGATGACTGTTTTACAATTATTTTTTTTGTAGTGAAGTAAAGTAGAAAGGATTTGCTGTAACAGGATTTAATTATTATTAAATAATTTGAATACTTATACTTTAAACTTTTTATCATATCATAATAGGGTTTTTTATAGTTATTTATGACTAGTGAAAAAAATTGGGGATTTTAATTAATGAAAAATTTATCATTAAATTACTTAATAAATAATAAAGTTAAACTAATACAGTTGCAGGAAAAAAAATTGTTGAATGAAATCCTTCAATACGAAAATCAAAAAATTAAAACAATTGGTATGAGGTAATAAGAAATATTTCGTTAGAAATAAACTTAGAAATTTTAGGAAAATTAAAAAATAGGACAATTTAAATTTTTTAAAAATTGAAAAAAGAAAGAACGCTTTAATAAAAATACAAAGGAACTGAGGTGCTTCATAGATAAGAAATTTCACCCCAGTAGTTCAATTAAAAAATTTATGAACTGTAATTCCATGACATTATAATATTACAGTAAGTTAATTAACACTGATAAGTTACCAAAAAAATTAAATGGCGGAGAAACGACGTTTCCTGCCTAATTTGACAATTAGTCAGTTTTACCTTAATTATTTAGTATAAGAAATGTATGAGACCTTAAGAGGTTGTTTTTTTGTTAATAGATATTTATTGAATTAATTTGCTTTGTAGAAAAAAAAATTTTTTTCTCCTCACTAACTGCAAGTATATAATTCTTTTTACACGACCGTTGAGAAATCCAGAGAGAAAAAGATATGCAGAATCTTTGGAACGCGATAAGGATGTTAGGGTTAGTTCAAGGAACGCTACAACAGATGTCACCGGCAGTTGGAAAAAATAATTTCATTTACGTTGGTACGGAAAATTTTTAGTTTATTATATATATATATTTGTTACGTTTTACAGCCATGACGTTATGTGACGTTTCTAACTGCAGGGGGGAAGAGCTTCAGCGTATATCGTGATTAAGAGGAAACTGAGCCATGGGGTTTTTAAAGGTTTTATTATTTAATCAGAGAGAGGGGTGATTTTATTTTTTGTCGCGTTTCGTCGTGCCTGTATTAAATAGAATTTCGTGAGAGTTCATATGAGTGCGCTTTTCGCCAATATCCCTAAGGACCATCCATCCTTCATTAATGCCTGTTGATAAATGCCGCCTGGGGGTAGGGGGTAGCGTTTCTTCCAAAGGATCTCCTGGGGAGTTTTCTCCTCCCTCCTGCCCCCCCACCACCGTTAAGATGGTGTGGACGTTTAACAGTTGACTTTCCGCAGGGGAAAGATTTCCGTAGTAGCGGCGGCTTTTGAGGGTTGGCGAAGTTGGCGAGGAAAGAATTCCTTCAACCCTGACTCTTTTTTTTCCACCCCCAAGACGTCGTTAGCAGCTGCCGGGGTTGCCGCCGCTGTACCTGCGTCACCGAGCGTCATTAAAGAGAGCGCGGGGATATTATGGGATCGTTACAGTAATGCCCTTCAAAAAGGAACCGCCACCGCCGCCGCCGCCGACGACGTCAAAGCTCAGGCTAGAGGAGGAGGATGAGGAGGAGGAGGAAGGCGGAAATAAACGCGCCATTCATCCTCAGAGGTTTTTATTTTTTTCCCCCCCTTTGCATTGCCACAGATTCCTTCTGCACCTTATGTAATAAAATAAAACGATATTGTGGCCCTTCTACGGTGCAAAGGGCGGGTGGGTTCGGAAACTTGGAAGGTCAAAGGTAGCTTGATTTTAGGGTGGGGGTGAGAAGGAGCGAAATTAGATCCGTAGTCTTCAAAAAAACAAGACAGGCAAAAATTAGAAATGAGCTCCTCTGGAAAGAAATGAACGTAACTACGTCCGTTGTAACAAAAGTATTGAAAATCTAACCCTTAAATGGTATGCTGACGTACAAAGAATAAAAAACGAAAGATTTGCAAAAGAAATATACCAATGGTCACCCGCCCAACCCCTGCAAAAAAAAAATAAACGGGGCAGACCCAGATTAAAGTGAAAAGAAGATAGGAATTTGGAACAAGGGGATTGGAACGACAGAAATGGAAATTAAATACGGTAAAGGGGGTAAAAGCCGGAGAAGATATTTGCGGAAAGCCACACATATATTTCCTTTCCAAATTTCCGATGTACCTAGAACCGCCCTTTAACATAACATATTCCTCGTAGCCACGACACATGATTATGTTTTCAGTCTGGACTTTTTAACCAAAAAAGGGTGACCAAAAGAAAATAGTTAGCAATATAATATGCAAAGACTGACGAAATAATTTCAAGTCGGACACGTTTTAGACACCCATAAACGAGGGCAGACCCAGATTAAAGTGGAAAACCCACGTGAAAAGAAGATTTGGAGCAGGGAGATTGTAACGACAGAAATGGAAATTAAATACGGTAAACGTGTAAAGGGGGTAAAAGCCGGAGAAGACTTTGCGGAAAGCCACACATATATTTCCTTTCCATATTTCCGATGTACCTAGAACCGCCCTTTAACATAACATATTCCTCGTAGCCACGACACATGATTATGCTTTCAGTCTGGACTTTTTAATCAAAAAAAGGGTGTCCAAAATAAAATAGTTAGCAATATAATACAACTCACGCGGTGTGATATACAAAGACTGACGAAATAATTTCAAGTCGGACACGTTTTAGACACCCATGAACGGGGGCAGACCCAGATTAAAGTGGAGAACCCACGTGGAAAGAAGATTTGGAACAGGGAGATTGGTAACGACAGAAATGGAAATTGAAGACGGTAAACCTGTAAAGGGGGTAAAAGCCGGAGAAAACTTTGCGGAAAGCCACACATATATTTCCTTTCCCTATTTCCGATGTACC
This sequence comes from Eucriotettix oculatus, assembly GCA_034510155.1. NCBI lineage: Eukaryota > Metazoa > Arthropoda > Insecta > Orthoptera > Tetrigidae > Eucriotettix > Eucriotettix oculatus. The sequence continues at coordinate 64,454,708 of CM067382.1, read as the reverse complement.
TAGAACCGCCCTTTAACATAACATATTCCTCGTAGCCACGACACATGATTATGTTTTCAGTCTGGACTGTTTAATCAAAAAAAGGGTGACCAAAAGAAAATAGTTAACAATATAATACAAAACACACGCGTTGTAATATATACAGAGACTGACGAAATAATTTCAAGTCGGACACGTTTTAGACACCCATAAACGAGGGCAGACCCAGATTAAAGTGGAAAACCCCAATTGAAAAGAAGATTTGGAACAAGGAGATTGGAACGACAGAAATGGAAAGACCTGTAAAGGGGGTAAAAGCCGGAGAAGACTTTGCGGAAAGCCACACATGTATTTCCTTTCCATATTTCCGATGTACCTAGAACCGCCCTTTAACATAACATATTCCTCGTAGCCACGACACATGATTATGCTTTCAGTCTGGACTTTTTAACCAAAAGAAAATAGTTAACAATATAATACAAAACACATGTGTTGTAAAATATACAGAGACTGACGAAATAATTTCAAGTGGGACACGTTTTAGAGTCCCATAAAAAAATTATTTTTCTTCAACTGTACGACAAAAAGAGATATAAAAAAATGTTTCATTTTGGTACCTTTGTACATTATTTACTGTCCTCCTATGCTAATTTTATAAGACCCTCGTGTCTCAAATTGTGGCCTATTGATCTAGCCCCTTTTTATGTTGCTTTTGTTGTTGTATTCAGTCCTAAGGCACGTCTTTGCAAGCCTTTTCCGTAACGGCATAGCTATTTAATCCCACATTCTCCTTAATCAGCTTAGCGTACGTATTACATACTCGGCTTCCCTCTAATGCTACATTTAAATCTATCCCTTCTCTTGGTCAACGTCCTCCATATTGTTCGCTCTTTCCCCCTATTCTGTTCCTCGTTAGTGATTCTATTCCACTCCATCTCAGTCTTGTATAGCAGCACATTTCGAAGGCTTCTATTTCTTTTCCATTCCGCGGGCCCCTTGCAGAGGGAAGCCGAGGATGGAATGCGCTAAGCTGATTATCAGGATGTTGGTTGTGCTAGTTATAAGGAAATGAAAAAAGGCTTGCGTTTGATAGGATAGCATTGGAGGGTTGCACCAGACCAGTCTTTAGGACTGAATACGACAACAACAACAACATGGAGGCTCGAACTAGATATTAATAAAATGGCAGTGACTGTCTCACGAAATATGTTTTCCGGTTCGTTTTAGATGATCCTATTTATCCCTGACGACGTCGGAGGATATCCATCGCTTTTTTTTCCCCCCCTGGCCCCAGCGGCCTGTAAAATTAGGGGATATTAATAAGAAGCCGTCGACGACGGTCAAAGAGGGGGGAAAAATAAATAAAATATGTTGTGGCGTGGTTATTCCGTCCCTGTTTGAATGGTGGCAGTGTTCCTCTCTCTCTGGTGGAAGGATGAACAAGGCTTCCCTTTGAGCGAGTCTCCGTATAACGGCGGAAGAAACATGGACCGAGGCGTCGAATAACTTCTCCGTGTGTGTGTGTGTGTGTGTGTCTGGAAGACGGCGAGAGATATTTTACGAGCAGAGCATAGCAGAGCGATTCCTTGAGTTCTTGGACTCCTCTTCTTCTCCCCGCCCCCCACCTAAACCCTCAACCCTCGTGTCCTACCACCCCACAACCCCAGACGACCTTTTAATGACTTCAGTTCCCTCTCCTCCGATCCCGAGGAAAGTTACGGAGGTGCGAGCCGGAAAATTTACATCCACTTCTCAATTTCTGCTGGGACGCGCATCGTAAAAGAACCTTAGGGAACCACAGTGAAGAATTCTAAACAATAAAAAGTATAAACATACTGTAAATGTAACAAAACCCTATAAATTGACACAACTTACCGTGTAGGCATGGGCTCCTCCATTTCTCAACTTCTCCTTAAGATCACTGGCGTTTAAAATTACATTTCTATGACGTCACACGCGGTGCATTTAATATTTTTTCCTGAACCTTTCAAACTGTTCTCTCAGGTTTCTGCACTCCTGTCTTTCTCAATTTTTTACTATAATTATCCTCTCCTCATTAAATTTTTCCATGATTAAAATATATTTTGGGATACCACCACCACGTGGTATTAATAACAGTTGAAAATGTGACACTCTAAAAATATTTTTATTTATTTTTTTTGATTAATTTAGATAAATTTCTCCATTAATATAAAGGTAAAAAAAGCGCAAGTATAAACGTACTGTAAAAGTTACCAAACCCTATAAATTGACACAACATCCGTGTAGGCATGGGTGGCTCCTCCATTTCTCAACTTCTCCTTTTTAAGACCACTGCAAATCCTTTGGCGTTTAAATTGTATTACTATGACGTCACACGCTGTGCATTTAATATTTTTCCCTGAACCTTTCAAACTGTTCTCTCAGGTTTCTGTACTCCTGTCTTTCTCAATTTTTTACTATAATTATCCTCTCCTCATTAAATTTTTCCATGATTAAAATATATTTTGGGATACCACCACGTGGTATTAATAACAGTTGAAAATGTGACACTCTAAAAATATTTTTATTTATTTTTTGATTAATTTAGATAAATTTCTCCATTAATATAAAGGTAAAAAAAGCGCAAGTATAAACGTACTGTAAAAGTTACAAAACCCTATAAATTGACACAACTTACCGTGTAGGCATGGGCTCCTCCATTTCTCAACTTCTCCTTTTTAAGACCACTGCAAATCCCTTGGCGTTTAAATTGTATTACTATGACGTCACACGCTGTGCATTTAATATTTTTTCCTAAACCTTTCAAACTGTTCTCTCAGGTTTCTGTACTCCTGTCTTTCTCAATTTTTTACTATAATTATCCTCTGCTCATTAAATTTTTTCCATGATTGAAATATTTTGGGATACCACCACCACGTGGTATTAATAACAGTTGAACATGTGACACTTTAAAAATATTTTAATTTTTTTGATTAATTTAGATAAATTTCTCCATTAATATAAAGGTAAAAAAAGCGCAAGTATAAACGTACTGTAAAAGTTACAAAACCCTATAAATTGACACAACTTACCGTGTAGGCATGGGCTCCTCCATTTCTCAACTTCTCCTTTTTAAGACCACTGCAAATCCTTTGGCGTTTTAAAATTACATTACTATGACGTCACACGCGGTGCATTTAATATTTTTTCCTGAACCTTTCAAACTGTTCTCTCAGGTTTCTGCACTCCTGTCTTTCTCAATTTTTTACTATAATTATCCTCTCCTCATTAAATTTTTCCATGATTAAAATATATTTTGGGATACCACCACGTGGTATTAATAACAGTTGAAAATGTGAGACTCTAAAAATTTTTTTTGATTAATTTAGATATATTTCTCCATTAATATAATGGTAAAAAAGCGCAAGTATGAACGTGCTGTAAATGTAACAAAACCCTATAAATTGACACAACTTACCGTGTAGGCATGGGCTCCTCCATTTCTCAACTTCTCCTTTTTAAGACCACTGCAAATCCTTTGGCGTTTTAAAATTACATTACTATGACGTCACACGCGGTGCGTTTAATATTTTTTCCTGAACCTTTCAAACTGTTCTCTCAGGTTTCTGTATTCCTGTCTTTCTCAATTTTTACTATAATTATCCTCTCCTCATTAAATTTTTCCATGATTAAAATATATTTTGGGATACCACCACGTGGTCTTAATAACAGTTGAAAATGTGACACTCTCAAAATATTTTTATTTATTTTTTGATTAATTTAGATAAATTTCTCCATTAATATAATGGTAAAAAAGCGCAATTCTTCAATTAATAGGACACAAAAAATATAATTAATATATATCATAAAAGAATCCCCATTGTTTACACTATAGAGATTAATTTTTCTTTTTTCTTTTCATAAGAATTTTTTTTTAAATTATTGGAAATGGCGACAAATTATGGTACACACTTTTCTCTAAGGAGACAAAACGGGGAAAAAACCACTGTAGGGGTTTCGATTAAATTTAAATTTCATGATCTTGGAATATAATTAATATATAATCAATGTAATTAATTGATATAATTAATACACCACAAGAGTGCCCAATTTTTGATATAACATAGATGTTTCATTTTTTTTCATAAAAATTTTTTCATTAAAAATGATTGGAAATGGCGACTAATTTTCGTACAGAAAACGAGGAAAAAAACACTGTAGGGGGTTGGGTAAACCTATGTTTCGATTAAATTTAAATTTCATGATCTTGGAATGTAATTAATATATAATCAATATAATTAATGGATATGTTAAGACGATTAATTAATATAATTAATACATCATTAAAGAATCCCCATTGTTTATATAACAAAGATTGATTTTTCTTTTTTTCATTTCATAGGAATTTTTTTAAGTGATTGTAAAAAAAATGGCGATAAATATTGGGAAACACACATTCCTCTGGGAGGGGGGAAAAACACTGTAGGGGTTGGGTAAACCTATGTTTCGATTAAATTTAAATTTCATGATCTTGGAATGTAATTAATATATAATCAATATAATTAATGGATATGTTAAGACAATTAATTAATATAATTAATACATCATTAAAGAATCCCCCATTGTTTATATAACAAAGATTGATTTTTCTTTTTTTCATTTCATAGGAATTTTTTTAAGTGATTGTAAAAAAATGGCGATAAATATTGGGAAACACACACATTCCTCTGGGAGGGGGGAAAAAACACTGTAGGGGTTGGGTAAACCTATGTTTCGATTAAATTTAAATTTCGTGATCTTGGAATGTAATTAATATATAATCAATATAATTAATGGATATGTTAAGACAATTAATTAATATAATTAATACATCATTAAAGAATCCCCCATTGTTTATATAACAAAGATTGATTTTTCTCTTTCCTCATTTCATAGGTATTTTTTTAAGTGATTGTAAAAAAATGGCGATAAATATTGGGAAACACACATTCCTCTGGGAGGGGAAAAAAACACTGTAGGGGTTTCGATTAAATTTAAATTTCATGATCTTGGAATCCCCAATTGAATATTAAACCTTTTCGAAACTTATTGACAATTTTATTTATTTATTTATTAAAGATATATCAATTTGAGTTTTATCAAGTCACGTGAGCGTTAGCCAATCGATATTAACGTATCGATTGCCGCTTTAAATAAGTTAACATCGAAGCGAGATTTTTAGTCAGATAAGTCATCGTTTGTATTTTATGAGTAAATAATTTGTAATTGTTATTTTATTAGGGTAGGGGTGGGGAATTTAAAAAGTAGCTTAAGGGTGGGTGACCCTGAAACGGGCCTAAATCCTAGTTTTTTTTCAGTTTAAACCTGTGCGACTTAATTTTTTCCTCCAGTCATCGATTAAGCGTCCTTTTACTTAGTTTAGTGAAACAAAATTATTTCTGTCCCCTTTTTTTAAAAAAAACAACAACAACAACCCCCGTTTTTAAGGTTTACCAATAATTTTTCAACAGCCACAAATTACGCGTTCCGTGCCCTCTTAAGGTTAAAAGAGTGTCGCGACGAAGACGACGACGACGACTGTTAACTGTAAGCTATTACTCTCATTATAAACGGGCGTAAAGAATGTAATTTATGGGCGGCCCTGTTTGAGGGCCTATTAAGTCGATTTTACGCTTGTGCGAGGTTAAAGAGGAAAGAGAGAAAGAGAGGGAGAGGGAGAGAGAGAGAGAGAAAACCCCGGACGCTTAAAAAAAAATTTTTTTTTGCACACACCGTGGACCTTTGATTAATGTTGAAGCGAGACGCTGCGAATAATAAAAATTTATCCCGCCGTTAAGAAGGGGGAAACTAATTAACCCGCAGGAATAATAAAGGAGGAGGAAGGGTGGGAGGGAGGTTCGGAAATGCAGTTAACTTACAATTGACCTCCAACCCATTTTTTCCCCCCCTTTCCTTTTGTTTTTGTCCTACAAAGTGTAGTAATCCTTGCCCTCGTTCTCCCTCCCTCCCAACCTCTCCTCTGTCTCCTTTACAAATTATTCATAACAGGAACAAAAATCCGAAGGGACAATCCTTGTAAGGACAATGGAAGAAAAAGAAGAATATGAGAAAAATCTCTTCACTAATTTCCGAAACTGTAAGCTTTATTAATTGAGCTTATCAGAAATTAATTACCCTTAAAATATAAATAATTAAATTACTATCCCCCCTCCCCCTTCCCCCCTAATTCGGAACAGTGACTTAATCAAATAAAATAATGAGGAGAAATAATAAATAAATAATATAAAAAAAATTTTCCACCGTGACGTATCGATCCGATATTTAGGACGTCTTCATGTTTTTTTTAAATAATTAATTAATAATAATAATACATTTCTTGAAATTGAAACGAGAGGATTTTTGCCAAAATATTTTAACCGGGGAAAAGTAATTAATTAATTAATTAATTAAATTTTGCCACTGTAATTTAATATTAAAATTTTTCTAATGTTTATCTCTGATTTTTTCTGGCTGTAGAGATAAAAGAATATAATTATAAATAATTATTATCAATAATGTCATTATAAAATAATAATAATAATAATAATAATAATAATAATAATGAAGAAAAGAGAAAGGTGGAACAGCAAGGATGTAAAGATGGGGAAATTTTTGAAGTTTTACTTAACACGTTATCCTTCCTTTTTTTTATCTCTAATGTTGGTACAGCGCGATCTGTAGATGTCACTGTGCGTAACTGTTCGGTTTCCAGCTGAACGTCAGGTATATCTAATATATACATATATATAAAATTGGATAGACGAATAATGGTAAACACAGTATAACGCGGAGTTGATTCAAGACAAGGATGTGGTTAGATTTGTGAAGGCGCCTGAAGATCGACCGACTGGATGGTTCATGTAAGATTAAGATTTATTGTTGTTTCCATTAATCCTCGATTGAGGAAATAGGATAGATACGTCATACATTAAAAATTAAAAATGAACAAAATAAAGTAAATAATTAAAGACAAATAAACTTAAAATAAATTAGTAAAAGAAAGTGTATATAGACAAAAGTCAATATAAACACAACACCAGGGACACACACACACACACTGGGAAACACAAACAAGCACACACACTGAGGAACACGCAATGGAGGAGTTTTAACTACTTGGACCAGGAAACTCTGTCCTTGCTCCAGCAGCAGCAGCAGCTATATACATGAAACAAACAAACAAACAAAAGAGCAGAAAAAAACTGAATAGAAATTTTTTAAAGATATGTGATGTGCTATTTTACAAGGTTGGCAGCAGCAGCTCATTCCAAACACTTTTTGCAGCAGCAGCAGGAACCACCTTGATTTAAATACTAGAAGAGGGACGATTAAGAAAATCCTGTACCACAGAGGAGTAAAACAGCAGCAGCAGCAGCGCCGCCATTTAAAAGAATAGTTTTTTTACTCTGCTTCACCACGAAGCTTTTGTAGTTACTATTTTTAACCTCTGGCTGGAGGAAGGAAGGAAGGAAGGAAGGAAGGCTGTTGTATAAAATTATCCCCCCGGGGGTGTGTATTGTGAATACTTTTCTGGTGTAGAACAAGGGCGATGCTTGTCCGACCTTAGAGCTGAACGACTGATTTCTAGTCGCGCGCGCGTATTCATTCATGAAACTCGCCATTTTTGTTTGTAGAGATAATGGCTGAAGAAAGGATAACAAAGATAAGAGTGAAAGAAGTGCATCATCATACATGGGCAAAGGGGAAGACCAGGGTGGACGGATGATGTAATTTCAGACTTGAGAAAGATGGGAATAAGAGGATGGAAAAGTAGAAGAGCTCATGATCAAAGAGATTGGAGGCTGATTTTTAGAGGAGAACCAAGGCTCACACAGAGAGGGCAAAATAGTTCCAAAAAGAGAGAGATATATATATATGCAATTTAAGAATTGTAAAATAAGTAGGGAATTTCCATATGAAAGTTAAAATAACAAGGTAGAGGAAAAAACCTTTTTTTAAAAAATATAACCGAATCGATGTCAGATAATTATATACCTCTGCGAAATGACGTCATTCGGCCCCGTACTTTTATTTATTTATTTATTGTAATTAATGCCGGAAATTTTTTTGATAAAACCGAAAAAAAATATTATTATTTTTTTCTTCTTCTTCCACGTGTAAGTTTTCTCAAGCCTCTTCCAGGAACGAGAATTGCCCCCGGATTGACAGGGTGTATTATTTTTCTGGTTATTTTTTTTTCTTAATTTACAAGAAGAAAAAAAAGAGGGGTTTGAGAGAGGCTGTGTACTCACTCACTCCCTTCATTCATTCCTTCCTTCCTTTCTACCTTCCTACGCATTTTTTCTTGTCTCCCCAGGCGTGCTTCACGCAAACAAAGCAACCCTTCCTCCTCCTCCTCAACTAACTGCCTTGGAGGCTCTTTAAAAATTTAGACCACTCTCTTTTTCTCTCCAACCCCTTACGGCTACGTGTGCGAAGTGAAACCAACACCAACCACCACCAAGCTAGGCCAAGCCAAGCCGCCACCAGGAGGCAGCAACGAAAAAACCGTGGCCATTCAGCGAAGACCAACAGCGAGCGAGGTTTCTTCTTCCTCCCCCCTCCTTATGTTAAATAACGGGGGATGATATGGGGATGGTTCAAAAAAGGGGGAAAAAAGGGGAAAACAATTGAGAGGAAATAAAATGAATAAATCTACACAGTTTAATGATTAAACAGACATAACAGACAGTTCATTCCCGTCCTTATTGAAAACCCCCAAAGCACAATGAGAAATACTGGAACAATTTTTCAGACGACTGGATAAGAAAACCGCAGATTTAAAGAAAGTAATTGATAATGTTAACTGGAAAAAAAAATCTATTCAAGATCACAACGAATAAAATATTGAGAAAAAAAAGGAGTATCACACAGAACCTCTACAGAACACAAGGCAGGAGTAATTAGAATAGAAGATCAAGAAAAAAGAAAGCAGTAATCAAGAAAGGAGTAAGGCAAGGATGAAGTCGCAAATTAATTGGTAATGTTAACTGGAAAAATCTATTCAAGATCACAACGAATAAAATATTGAGAAAAAAGGAGTATCACACAAAACCTCTACAGAACACAGGGCAGGAGTAATTGGAATAGAAGATCAAGAAAAAAGAAAACAATAATCAAAAAAGGAGAAAGGCAAGGATGAAGTCGCAAATTAATTGGTAATGTTAACTGGAAAAAAATCTATTCAAGATCACAACGAATAAAATATTGAGAAAAAAAGGAGTATCACACAAAACCTCTACAGAACACAAGGCAGGAGTGATTGGAATAGAAGATCAAGAAAAAGGAAAACAGTAATCAAGAAAGGAGTAAGGCTACTAGGATGAAGTCGCAAATTAATTGGTAATGTTAACTGGAAAAAAATCTATTCAAGATCACAACGAATAAAATATTGAGAAAAAAAAGGAGTATCACACAAAACCTCTACAGAACACAAGGCAGGAGTGATTGGAATAGAAGATCAAGAAAAAGGAAAACAGTAATCAAGAAAGGAGTAAGGCAAGGATGAAGTCGCAAATTAATTGGTAATGTTAACTGGAAAAAAATCTATTCAAGATCACAACGAATAAAATATTGAGAAAAAAAGGAGTATCACACAAAACCTCTACAGAACAGAGGGCAGGAGTGATTGGAATAGAAGATCAAGAAAAAAGAAAACAGTAATCAAGAAAGGAGTAAGGCAAGGATGAAGTCGCAAATTAATTGGTAATGTTAACTGGAAAAAAATCTATTCAAGATCACAACGAATAAAATATTGAGAAAAAAAGGAGTATCACACAAAACCTCTACAGAACACAAGGCAGGAGTAATTGGAATAGAAGATCAAGAAAAAGGTAAACAGTAATCAAAAAAGGAGTAATGCAAGGATGAAGTCGCAAATTAATTGGTAATGTTAACTGGAAAAAAATCTATTCAAGATCACAACGAATAAAATATTGAGGAGAAAAGGAGTATCACACAAAACCTCTACAGAACACAAGGCAGGAGTGATTGGAATAGAAGATCAAGAAGAAAAGAAAGCAGTAATCAAGAAAGGAGTAAGGCAAGGATGAAGTCGCAAATTAATTGGTAATGTTAACTGGAAAAATCTATTCAAGATCACAACGAATAAAATATTGAGAAAAAAAGGAGTATCACACAAAACCTCTACAGAACACAAGGCAGGAGTAATTGGAATAGAAGATCAAGAAAAAGGAAAACAGTAATCAAGAAAGGAGTAAGGCAAGGATGAAGTCGCAAATTAATTGGTAATGTTAACTGGAAAAATCTATTCAAGATCACAACGAATAAAATATTGAGAAAAAAGGAGTATCACACCAAACCTCTACAGAACACAAGGCAGGAGTGATTGGAATAGAAGATCAAGAAAAAAGAAAGCAGTAATCAAGAAAGGAGTAAGGCAAGGATGAAGTCGCAAATTAATTGGTAATGTTAACTGGAAAAATCTATTCAAGATCACAACGAATAAAATATTGAGAAAAAAAGGAGTATCACACAAAACCTCTACAGAACACAAGGCAGGAGTAATTGGAATAGAAGATCAAGAAAAAAGAAAACAATAATCAAAAAAGGAGAAAGGCAAGGATGAAGTCGCAAATTAATTGGTAATGTTAACTGGAAAAATCTATTCAAGATCACAACGAATAAAATATTGAGAAAAAAGGAGTATCACACAGAACCTCTACAGAACACAAGGCAGGAGTGATTAGAATAGAAGATCGATCAAGAAGAAAAGAAAGCAGTAATCAAGAAAGGAGTAACGCTACTAGGATGAAGTCGCAGCCGCAGTGAAGAAAGTTAAAACTGAATATGGAAAAGGGATCATCTACTGCAAGGAGAAGAAATAAAAAAAATACTATGCTTAGTCGACGATATTGTAGTCAGGAGAAGACTTAGAAAAGATAATAAATGGCATGAACGTAGTCACGGAGAAAGAAAGAGTTAAATATGAGGATTAATAGATGGGGAAAACCAAGGTAATGGAGTGTAGTATTGGAAAAAAAGTGTGGAATAACCAAGGCTGTTAGATTTGTGGGAAGGGATATTTTAAAGGAAGTTAAGGAAATTTTGCTACTTGAGAAGCGTAGTAACTACGGAGGCTAGAAGAATAGTAGACATAAACGGTTCGTTAGCGAAGATATATAGGGCTGGTGATTAAGAAAGTTAAAACGGAATATGGGAAAGGAATCGTACTGCAAGAAGGAAAAAAATAAAATCCCCTAAGATTTGCCGAAAATATTGTACTGTTTGTAAGGGAGAGTCAGAAGAAGACTTGGAAAAATATAATAATAAACGGCATGAATGCGGTCACGGGAAGAAAGAGTTCAATATGAGGATTAATAGAGGGAAAACGAAGGTGATGGAGTGTAGTATTGGAAAAAAGTGGAATAACCAAGGATGTTAGATTTGTGGGAAGGGATATTTTAAAGGAAGTTAAGGAATTTTGCTACTTGAGAAGCGTAGTAACTAGGGAGAGCTAGAAGTATAGTAGACATAAAGAGTTGGTTAACAAGGAAGGTTCTTAACTTATGTATATATAGGACTGATGATGAAGCAAGTTAAAATGGAATATGGAAATCGTACTGCAAGGAGAAAAAAAATAAAATCCCCTAAGATTTGCCGAAAATATTGTACTGTTTGTAGAGGGAGTCAGAAGAAGACTTGGAAAAATATAATAATAAACGGCATGAATGCGGTCACGGGAAGAAAGAGTTAAATAAGAGGATTAATAGAGGGGGAAAACCAAGGTAATGGAGCGTAGTTTGGGGAAAACAGCGGAATAACAAAGGGTTTTTAGATCGGTATGAGGGACATTTGGAAGGATGTTAAATAATTCTGTTACTTGGGAAGCGTAAATAACTAGAGTAGGATAGCAAGGAATCTATTAACGGCTAATATAAGTGTGAATATTAGGAAACCGTTGCTAAAAAAATAATATTCGTATGGAGGCGTGGTGGCGTTACATGGGTGCGAAACGTGGTCGATAGGAGTTGGGGCTAGGAAAGGAAAGGAATAAATAGAAAGCCCTTTTGAAATGTGGCGCTATAGGAGAATTAGATGGAAGTGGATAGAAACACTAAACGAGGAAGTACTAAGGAGAATAGAGGGAAGAGAGAACACAATATGTGGAGGACGTTGACCAAGTGAAAGGGATAGATTAATAGGACCTTCTTTTAAGGGGTCTTGCGAAAAAATTAGCATAAGAGGGAAGTGTGTGTGTGTGTGTGTGGGAGATAATAACAGAAAGTGTGAATATTAGGAAACCGTTGCTAAAAAAATAATATTCGTATGGAGGCGTGGTGGCTTTACATGGGTGCGAAACGTGGTCGATAGGAGCTGCGGGGAAAGGAAAGGAATAAATAGAAAGCCCTTTTGAAATGTGGCGCTGTAGGAGAATGAGATGATGGGGGGTGGATAGAAACACTAAAACGAGGAAGTACTAAGGAGAATAGAGGGGGAGTAGAGAACACAATATGTGGAGGACGTTGACCAAGTGAAGGCGAATAGATTAATAGGACACGTTTTAAGGGTCTTGCAAAAAAAATTAGCATAAGAGGGAAGTGTGTGTGTGTGTGGGAGATAATAACAGAAAGTGTGAATATTAGGAAACCGTTGCTAAAAAAAAATATTCGTATGGAGGCCTGGTGGCTTTACATGGGTGCGAAACGTGGACGATAGGAGTTGGGGCTAGGAAAGGAAAGGAATAAATAGAAACCCCTATTGAAATGTGGCGCTATAGAATAATTAGATTGGGGATGGATAGAAACACTAAAACGGGGAAGTACTAAGGAGAAAAGAGGGGGAAGAGAGAACACAATATGTGGAGGACGTTGACCAAGTGAAGGCGAATAGATTAATAGGACACATTTTAAGGGTCTTGCAAAAAAAATTAGCATAAGAGGGAAGTGTGTGTGTGTGTGTGTGGGAGATAATAACAGAAAGTGTGAATATTAGGAAACCGTTGCTAAAAAAATAATATTCGTATGGAGGCGTGGTGGCTTTACATGGGTGCGAAACGTGGTCGATAGGAGTTGGGGCTAGGAAAGGAAAGGAATAAATAGAAAGCCCTTTTGAAATGTGGCGCTGTAGGAGAATGAGATGATGGGGGGTGGATAGAAACACTAAAACGAGGAAGTACTAAGGAGAATAGAGGGGGAAGAGAGAACACAATATGTGGAGGACGTTGACCAAGTGAAAGGACACGTTTTAAGGGTCTTGCGAAAAAATTAGCATAAGAGGGAAGTGTGTGTGTGTGTGTGGGAGATAATAACAGAAAGTGTGAATATTAGGAAACCGTTGCTAAAAAAAATATTTGTATGGAGACGTGGTGGCTTTACATGGGTGCGAAACGTGGTCGATAGGAGTTGGAGGAAAAGGAAAGGAAAGGAATAAAGAGAAAGCCCTATTGAAATGTGGCGCTATAGGAGAATGAGATGATGGGGGGTGGATACAAACACTAAAACGAGGAAGTACTAAGGAGAATAGGGTGAAGAGAGAACACAATATGTGGAGGACGTTGACCAAGTGAAGAGGAATAGATTAATAGGACACGTTTTAAGGGTCTTGCAAAAAAAATTAGCATAAGAGATAAGTGTGTGTGTGTGATAATAACAGAAGAGGGAGGACAAGGATGGAATACAATAAGCAGATTAGGGGATGATGAAGGTTGTGCTAATGAAAAGGAAATGAAAAGGCTTGCGGAAGACAGGAGGGGTTCAGTCAGGACAGTCTTAAGACTGAATACCACAACAACAACAACTAAAGTCGCCTTTCACTTTGCAGTGGGGGGAGGGGGGGGCGCGGGGGGGTTAGGCTAAGGCGGCGGGGGGTGGCTAGGCTTAGGGGGGGGGGAGGGACGCGAGGTTGTTGGGTGAATACTGCAAGAGTTTCGGCGTATTGAGTGAGACTTGGGACGAGTGAGTAATCCGGAGGTCGCATGTCGGATGAGATTGGTTGTTGGATGTGTTGCTGCTGCTGCTGCTGCTGCTTACTGCTGCAGACAAGATTGTCTTCAATGTTGTATCGCACACGTTGGTTGGTTGGTCCGTGGACGAACATGCAACATGCAGGGACGGCTGTCAGGGGCCCATCGCAACACTAACACACACGCACACGCAACAGTGACAAGCCAATCAGAATTCGTTACGCGGACGGGAAGAGGGGGGGGAAATTATTTTATCGGACAGAAAATCCCGCAGTGGTTGGCAACACAAGAAAGAGAGAGAGAGAGAGAGAGAGAGAGAGAGAAAGGGGGCCCGAGATTCCTTAATGATTATGACGTCACTCACACGGCGGTCATAATTACGATTCCATACCCGTGACGTCATCACGTATTTGAAAAAAAAAAGAAAAAGACTACCAACCCAAAAAAAATATTTTTTTTCTTTTTGTAAAAGAACAATAACGATATTCGCAGTGTAAAATGAATTTATGTTACTCTGGTCCCATACAATCAACATTTATAATTTTTACCTCACTGGATTCAATAAAGTAATGGACACGTCTTACATGTAATTAATTTTTCTTTAAAATTAATTATTATTACTCTTGTTTATATTATTTCAGTCCGATTTTTTTATTATTATTATTATTATTTTAAAAACTTTTATCGTACAGATTATCAGTTAGGACGATAACGATACAGTATATACAATATTAAAAAGGTATATAATTAATATGATAACGTGAAAATAGGTTAATTCATTTAATTAACCTACTTTAGGAGAACTGGTTGTGTTTATTTATTTTTGCGAGTACCTGAGGTGGGTGAGGATTGACAGGTAGAGAACTGATTTTTGGAGGATTAATGAGGATGTGGTCTGCGGACATGATGGTAGAGTGGGTTAGGGTGGTGATCATCAGGGGGAAGGAAGGATGAGGTCAATCGGAAGTTTTCTTTTGAGGCGACGGGATTCAGACCGATTAATATGACTTTATAGTTGATGTTGTTGTTGTTGTTGTGGTTGTTGTTGGTATTATTCAGTCCCGAAGAGTGGTCTTATTGTGCAACGTCTATCTTCCGCAAGCCTTTTCATGTCCGCTCGACTACCATAAAGCCCAGATCGTCCCTATTATTCTGTTGAGCGTATTCCATTCCATCCTCCCCCCCCCCACACACCCCGGTCTTCTGTTCTTACCCCTCCCCCCCAAAGCACACGCTTCCATGTAATGCTAATTTTGTTTACAAATCCGTGGCCCTATTAATCTGTCCCTTCTATTGGTCGACGTATTGTTTCCCTCTTTCACTTTTCCGTTTATAACTTCCTTCGTTAGTGGTTCTGTCCGTCAAGCACCACGTTTCAGAGGTTTCTATTCTTCTCCCCTTTGTTCGGCACTTCTTCTTCCTGTCCTCTGGTAAGTTTACTATTCTTCTACCATACCTAGTTAGTATTGTTCCCAAGTAGCACAATTCCATAACTTCCGTCTAAATATCCCTTCCCCCATGTGACACCCTTCGTTATTCCGCTGTTTCCAAAACTACACTTCTTTACCTTGGTTTTCCCCTATATTAATCCTCATATTGAACTCTTTTCTCCAGGATTCCGTTCATGCCATTTATCATGGATGGATGGTTTCCAAGTCTTCTTCTGACGCCCCTGATCCTTCAACATCGTCGGCAAAGTGTAAGGTTTTTATTTCTTCTCCTTGCAGCATGATTCCTTTTCCAATGTTCCTGTTTTAACCCTTCTTCATCCATCGCTTGGGTCTATACATAAGTTAAACAGCATAGGCGACACTCTTCATTCTTGCCTTACTCCTATCCTTTTTTTTGTATTAAATTTTTCAATTTCTAGACTTTTTTTAGTTTTTATTGTGATTGATTTACTTAGCAAGGGTGGCAAGTAAGATAAAAAAAATTAACTATTACATAGTTTGAACAATATTTTAATGCCGTATGGGGTGAAGGGAGAAACGGGGGAAAAAAATTGTACCGTTACAAAAGCATCCAGCGAATGAAAAGGAAAATATTTTTTTTTCTGCAAGAACGTTTTGTAATATCTAATAAATAAAGGGTTTCCTAGAATTAAACGGTTGATATAAATGTGGAATGACTCTTTGCTTGCATCGGAAAAGTATGAGGAATAAGTCGATCAGAGATTTTAGTCTGCATGTAACATCATCTTTGACTTTGTTCTTACGTAAACAGATGTCTGTTGGAGAGGGGGGACAAAAATAATCACTCAATAATAATAATAATAGTAGCAGTGAGAAACTTTCCCTGATGATGACGTGGCGACCCTTAGAGAGGTACAACATTAGTTCCTAGAATTAAAGGGTTGATATAAATGTGGAATGACTCTTTGCTTGCATCGGAAAAGTATGAGGAATAAGTCGATCAGAGATTTTAGTCTGCATGTAACATCATCTTTGACTTTGCGCTTACGTAAACAGATGTCTGTTGGGGGGGACAAAAATAATCACTCAATAATAATAATAATAATAAAAACAGTGAGAAACTTTCCGTGATGATGACGTGGCGACCCTTAGAGCGGTACAACATTAGTTCCCGCCGTCTCCGCGCCAGAGGAGGGGGGCAGTGGAAGAAGAACCTCTTTCGCCAGGGCCACGTACCGGCGGAACCTGGAAGGTCACGTTACGGTCTCATCTACGTGACGTTGATCGTCGTCCCCGGTATTCTTCTGGGCATGATGGGCGCCTCCAAAATTCCTCGTCTGGTCGATTACATCCAAAATGACGACGGTGGCGGCGGCGGCGATGGCGTCGTCGACGGTGGCGGTGACGTATCCGCCGCCGGGAAATAATCCACTAAAATTTAAAAGTAAATCCCCAAGCATTCCAATAAATTCTTGTGGTGTGTGTGTGTGTGTTTCTCAAGTTAATCCGTATGTGATTTCTGTTTTGCCCTGTATTCTGACACTTCTCGTTAGCCATTTTCGATTAAACCAACAACAAGATGATGACGTCATCGTAAACGTATTTCAATAAATAATCAACGGATATGACATATACTATCAGTAAAATGCATGACTAACAACGCTGTAATTTATTTTCTTAATGTAAGCACAAACACTTAACCAAAAAAATTTTGTTTAAATATAGCAATCCAACTGAGTGATCAAAAGGAGAAGAAAGTAAGTGTCCATTTTGTCTATCTCATTATAAAATTGAAGAGAGATATCATTTGGTGCGTGTTTTAAAAAAAAATATATTGTGTGACGTTACAGTTGCGTACGTAAACTCGTCTTTTGTGCCGCCCTTAACCTAACTAGTTTTAGTAACACTTCGGCGGTGACGTCAGCCGCGTAGGTTCTGCAAGTTTTCAACGATTCAGTATTTTACTATTAATGTAATATTCACGGTCTACGTTTAAAAATGTTACGTCTCGCGGGTGGAGTCGGGATGACGTCACTGGCGCGTACTTTAACTAGTCTTTACTGGTTGTGTAAATTTTCCCCATTTTTTAGTAACACTTGCTCCTGACGTCAGCCGCGCCACCAACGAGTAGGTGTCCTGAAAGTTGTCAACGACTCAATACTTTACTGTTAATATAATATTCTCAGTCTGCGTAGCTTGCGGTTGTGTGTCGGAATGACGTACTTGAACTCGTCTTTACCCCGCGTTAAATTAACCAGTTTAGTAACACCGCTGCTGACGTCACCCGACCAGCAAAAAAATTTTCGTTATAATTTAAAACTAGAACCCGGTTTTTTTTATCATATTTATTGCCGACAAAAAATAGAGAATAAGAAAAAAAATTGCCGGAAAGACACCCGATCCGATGATTTAGTGATAACAGAAACGTAGTGTTAATATTTATTTTATGACTAATATACTGCTACTGTTTTTTTGGGGTTGTTTATTTTATTTGTTTTATTTTTTGCTTAATCATTCCTTTCTAACTGGAATTTTTAGCTTTTATAGCTTTTTAACTGTCTTAATTATAAAATTTCTATTAATGACAATTAAGTGGCATATTTCTAAAGGTTAAAGTTATTTTTTTAATGAAAAATAAAGTATTTAATTGGGGGTTTCTTTGCTGGAATTTTATTTAAAACGAACAAAGTCCAAGTACAGAGTATTTAAAAAAATTGTATATATTTTAATAGACGCAGGAACTGCGAGTGCGAATCCTCGACGTGTCCTTTGAAAACTTCCCCCAGTTCCCTCATAATAACAAAAAAAAAGAACGAAATGTGACGTCACAGAGCAGTATTTCCAGTCGAGGTAAACAAACTACTTTTGCCTGTAAACAGACATTTGTTAACTTAATGGAGGTGAACGAGGAGCCAAAAAAACCGAGCGGGGGAGGAAAAGGAAGAGGTTGAGGGAGGAAATGCCGTGTAGGTGTGCGCGCAAAATGGACGACGAGGACGAGGAAGAGGAGGGGAACCAGTTGAGCGAGAGCATAAGGGAAATAATAGATTCAATTAAACTGAAAAAAAAAACAACCAACCAGGACGAGCTGCGAATTTCAGAGGAGTTGTGGCGTATCAACATATGAGGGAGATGCAAGGGGTGTTGGCGAGGTTCCTGGCTATTTCTCCCCCGTATCATTGTATTTATTTCGTAACAGGGTAAAGGAAAGGATGAGGGTAATTTTAAACCATTTCCCCCCTCTCCACTCCCTAAAATTGAATTACAACGTGTTAAATTAAAGGGGTGAGAGATTGAAAAAAAACGCTTCTCCCAATTTCTCCGGAAAAAAGGGAATCCCTTTTACCACCCTCCTCCCTTACCAAGTCTGAAACGATTGCTGTGAAAAAATTATCTCCCCCCTCAGCAGGAGTTTTGGAAAAATAAAATAAAATTTCAAAAATTATCCCGGTATGTTTATTTACAGTCTGTACCGTTGGAAAAAAAATAAACATTTAGTAGTAAGGGAGGAAACTGACTGGAGTGGGGGAGGGGTGGGCGCGGGGAAGAATTGTAATTTATCCATCCCTCCCCCCCCACACACACACACTTACAAACATCTTCAACGAGATGCTGACGTCACATTTTGATTTACAATGAAAATGGGACATTTTGTCGTTTTTTCTTCCACGGAAAAAATATATATATATATATATATTCCATCCACCATAAATTCAGAAGGTGGACAATTCCCCCCCTTTTTTCAGGGTGTTTACATATGTATTTAATAGTATTTATTCATTTATTTTAAAAATAAATTGGTCTACTTTTAGGACTCAAACAATTATTTATTTATTTGTTGGTCCACGACTGTCAATAATGACCGAAAAAGAAAATAAATTCTAATTAATTAATGTCTGTTTTGGGGCATAGTAATTAAGTAGAATAATTTTACAGCACATAATTATAGACAATTAAGTATTATTATTATTATTTATATTTAATTAGGCCGACGTGTTACGTCACCATGTTTTGCGATATTCTCCAAAAAAAATATTTGGACCAACTGATACATCATCAACAACAACAAAAAACACTTTGGAAATCTTAATAGCATTAGTTGTAATTTAATAATAATAATAATAATGAGGAAATTAATAATTTTGATGATGATATTTTTTGGATTACTTTTTCGTCTTACGTCACCATGTTTGGGATATTCTCCAAAAAAAATATTTGGACCAACTGATACATCATCAACAACAAAAAAGAAACACTTCGGATATGTTAATAGCATTAGTTGTAATTTAATAATAATAATAATAATAATGAGTAAATTAATAATTTTGATGATGATGTTTTTTTGGATTACTTTTTCGGGGTTGAATCTGCCCCCCACCCCCCCTCCCCCCTCCCCGCCCTCCCTCTTTGTAGGCGGTCCAGTTTGGATTTTTATGGATTTTTTGTAACCCTTAAATGGGATAAGGTTATACAATTTTTTTTGTTTGATTTTTTATAAGATTTGGTGTAAAATTTCGTTGAACAGGCTAGTGGTATTTTGGGAGTTGGGAGGACCTGTGTGTGTGTGGTGGTAGGTTAGGGAGAACTGGTTTTGAGGTAAAGTTTATGGTAGATTTTAGGTAGATTTTGTGGGATTTTGTTAAAAAAGAGAGAAATAATAAAGATTAACTTGGTGTTTTTTTTTATTTTCCTCCTCTATCGTAGAAAAGTTAAATTTGAGACTGCGTCAGCTTATAGATGTGAAATTTTAGCATGAATTATTATAGTTGGGAAAACGTCGGCTGTGACTCGGTTGTTGTTGTTTTTTTAAAAAAAAATTTTTACGCATTTTGCTCCTCCCCCCAGTTTCAGTTACTATTTTCGGTTCAGTAGTCATCAACATCACCTTCATAAGATTCATCAAATTTTTAATTTTCCTCCTCTTTCTAAAAATTCGTCTTTATGGTAATATTGCGACCTGTTTCGATTTGAAATATTTTTTTAAAAAAAATAAAAAAGATTTTATCGTAACGTCACTTCCTCCCGAGTTTTCCCCGGGGCCAAAAATTGTTGTTGTTGTTGCTGTTATTGATTAATCTTGAAGAGAGGAATCGTCTTACCGCTGTTACGATATCCGAGGAAGAAAGGGTGGTAGGGGGGAGAGAGAGAAAGACTGACTTGTCAGAGGTAATTACGTAGCTCGGGCTAAGGGAGGTGGAAGAGGAGGAAGGAGTAGGAGGAGGAGGAGGAAGAGGGAAGGGGGACGGGAAAAGACGAAGGAGAAAAAGAAATTATATTTACCGTCAGGAACGCGAATTAAATATGAATGAGTTGTTTGCGTCGTTCTCGTCGTCCTCGACGTAGACGTCGACGGAAAGAAACAAGAAGAGGAACGCCTCCCAATTTTGTGTTTCTCTCTCTCGGGGAAAATTTCTTTGACAGTTATTACGATGTCAGATACCAAGATGAATAAGGGAATGGGGGTGGGGTGAAGAGGGAGGTGGGGAGGGAGGGGAGTTTCTTGTTGACTACAATATTATAAAAGGGAGGTGTGGGAGAAGGAGGAGACGACGACGACGACGACAACTACAGAAAAGGTACCGACGTCCTTTGAGGAGCTCTCCGAGGACTTCTCTCCCCCTCCTCCTCCCCCCTTCCTTTCCACCCCTTCTCGCGGAATACTTGATACAACCCTTAAATACTGAGCTTATTTTAGCTTGGTATTTAAGGGTTGTAACAAGTACTCGGCGAAAAAGGGGGAGCACAGTGGGGGTTGGGGGAGGAGGAGGAGGCCCGGAGAGAGGTGCGTAACGACTGCAACGAAAGAGTGTTCACCCTGAAGAAGGTCCCAGATCAGGACCGAAACGTGTAGTTGTATATTTTTTTTCGTAGGGTTTCGTTTTATAATTTTGTTTTTCCTTTTTTTATACTTGCCTCAGTTGAACATTAATTACATTAGTTACAGACGTTAAGAACTATTATTAATTTCGCTTAGGCAATTTAGTTTCCTTCTTATTAAAATTTTCTGGGTTAAGAAAAAAAAACGTTTCGGTCAGTCGCATATTGCGGAGACGGCTTCAGTTGGTACAGAGACGGGGGAAAAAATTTTATTTTTACAAGAAACAAAAAGGAGACCTTGAAGTTAGAATTTTATAGGAGAGAAAGAGAGAGAGAGAGAGAGAGAATGGGGGGGATGGAGAAATAGATAGAAAACATGCAGAGAGAAAGAGAGAGAGAGAGAGAGAGAGAGAGAGAGAGAGGGCGAGAGATAGAGGAATATAGAGAGAGTCAGATAGAGAAGGATAGAGATAGAGAGAGATCGATATATATATAGTAAGAGAGATAGAGATTGGTTGATTGACAGAATTTTTATTAGCCCATTGGTAATTTTTCTACAAATGATAATACATTAATATTTCACATAATTCACCTATATTTACAATTTTTTTTAAAATAAATTATAAATAATTAGGCACCGATAATAATAATAATAATCATATATTGCAAATTCTGTTAACTACTAATTTGTTCTGAACATTTTTTTCTACGAATTATGGAATATAGGATATTGAAGAATTTAATTTATATCACAGTTAACCACTTTTTTTAACACTTATACGATTTAATTAAATAATGTATTCACACTATTTACGGAGATAGGGAGATAGATAGACATAGATCGAGAGAGAGAGAGAGAGAGAGAGAGAGAGAGAGAAATAATATCTATATCATAGTCAGGACTATTAGAGTTTTATTTTTTTAATTAACAAATTTAAACTCTTTTTAAAAAAGCCACCCCTATGATTTTAAAAGGACAATTACCATTTAATCGCATCACCATCATCATGATGTAACCCCGTCACTTCAAAAAAAAAGGGGGGGCGGGGGCTGTAATTTTTTTAATTTTCAGCCTGTATCGTATTTTTTTTCTTTTTTTTTCCAGCCTCAAAAACATATTTAAGTCCTGAAACGTTGTGATTCCTCTTTTCCAATTAATGAAAAAAGGGAGAAAAAAAATACAACTCATATTATTATTGTTTTCCTTGGGGATTTTTTGGGGCTATTACGTGAAGAAGAAATAAAAATTTTAATCCCATAAAAGGTGACGTATAACTTGAGAGATCAATTAAAACAAAACAAGGAAGGTTGTTCTTATAAATTACGAATTCTGAAAAAGGTACGAGAGATTTAATTTTGGACAAACAGGAGTTTTTAGTTTTGCCGGTAATAATACTTTACAAGTGTTTTGGTGCGTCGGTGATGAGAGAGGGGGGGGGGCGTGGTAAGGAGGGGGGGTTGAGGGGCGAAGGCGAAATCTCTGGTTTTGTTTATTTACTCACGGAAAAATCTGCCGGAACTTAGGAGCAGCGAGAAAGCGTTACGAATTAAATTATATGGGGGAATAGGAGGAAAGGAAGAGGGGGAGGGGGGGAAGGAAAGTGTCGGGGGGAGTGAGGGGGACGAGGGAGGTGAAGGAGGGAGGAAGGGGGTGAAATAGTGGGAATTGCACGTTTTAGAGTTAGTCATAAATAATTAGAGTATAAAATTAGTAAAAAAGCTTGAACCTACAAAGAACTACTCGACCCAACGCGTCATGGAGGAGATCCGGAAACACGTGGGTCGTAACCTGGGGGGAAAACACCCCGGAGTTGTTTCACACAAACAAAATGTATAAAGGTGGAAAGGATGATGCGGAGGAGGAGACAAAGAAATTAAGAATTCTCTCCTTCTTCAGTCTCTCAACCACGAAAATAATATAATAATAAAACTAGTGTAAACAAATTTAAATATACGCATATACTTTATTATTGTATTCATACATATTTATATCTATGTAAAAAAGTGTTCCAACAAAAGAAAAAAATTTTAAACAGACCTGTTATTGAATCTGGAAAACAGGTCAAGTAAATTATTATTATTATTATCAATAATAGAAAAAAAAGTGAGGATAATCAGTCAGGTATACGACCGAATCATTCAACCAAATTTTTCTAAGATGGTTGTTTTTTTATTTAAAACATGACGATCACAATCACAATTAACCACTTTTAGGGGGGTTACTTCTCTACTTACATTTTTAATTATTCTATCGAAATAGATTATTTTAGGGCGCAAAAAAAAAATAAAATAGTTTTGTTTCGTTAAAAGGGTAAACCAAATTATAATTACTGTAACGATGTTTATATATGTTGAATTATTAAGTTCGTTATATTTTTTTTAAAAATAAGAAAACCAACAATATGGCGGTGGTTACTGGTGTGAAGAGATTCTTCTTTTTTATTTTTGTTTTGGTGCAATAAATTTAAATATTTATCATTACAGAGGTCAACGATCTCTTTATAAGTGCACAGTTTATTACATTCCACTTTCTGTATTTTACTCTTCCGTTAATTGGGAAAACTGATGTCATATACATATATATACCCCGTACAGACTTGGTTTAAAACATACCATCTGTTAAAACTCTTGTTATTCAGAGCGAGGGAAATTACAAATATTATTTCAGCTGCCAGGTCCCATGTTATTTCAATACTCTACGACGGGAGAGGGAGGGGAAGGGGAGAGAGAGAGAGAGAGAGAGAGGGAGAAAAAAATATATATATACGTATTATTTTTTGCAGAACGTTCGATGAATCAGGGTAAAAAGTGCGTCGGAACGAAAAAATTTGTGTAATGAAAACGTTTAGATTTTAAAACGATTTAATGCCTTTAGCGGTTTGTAAATTATTTTTTGAAACTTTATTTCTATTTCTATTCCGTTTTTTTTCTTACTGATTATCGGACGAACGGCTTCTTGGTGTTCCCAATAGTCTCTCTCTCTCTCTCTCTCTCCCTCTGTCCATATCTCTCTAAATCTCTTTCTGACAATTTTTTTTCCTTTCGTTTTCTTTTCTGACCATGGCTTCTTTGTGTTCCCAATACTGTCAGTCTCTATCTCACCTTCTGCCACACTCCCTGAAATTTATTCTCTCTCTCTCTCTCACACACACACACACTGTGTGTGTGTGTATGAATGTTTGTGTGTGAGCCCACACCTCTCTAAACCTCTTTCTGACCATTTATTTTCCTATCCCCATTTTTTTAGTAATTATCTGTCCACAGTTTTTTTGGTGGTTCAAATACTGCTGCCAGTATTTTTTTTTACTCTCCCCGAAAAACTCCCTATACCTTACTCACCCTCTAATGATTCGCCCTCCTCCCCACTGCGCCATTCTCTCTCTATCTCTGTGCCTATATCTCTGTAAATCTCATTCTGACCATTTTTTTTCTTTTCCTTTTTAAATTTAGTTTTTTTTTTATTTTCGGGGGAGGTGATCCTGAAACAGGCCTGTTTAAAACAGGCAACTCCCCTTTAATAGTATGGGAAGGGTATTGAAAAAGTGGGGGGATGCGGAAGGTAGAGCAAGGTAGCCAAGGGTTAGCTAGGGGCCCCCGGGCTATGGTTTAAGGATCCTACCCTCGCGGTGTTTCACCTAAAGAGATGATGCAGGGAAAACCCTAGAAAACCTGCATCAGGTAGGTCGGGGGGGCATTGGGGTACTATTCTCACGCCCTTCCCTGAGGAATGACGGGAGACGAGTCTGCTGTGGGGACGCAGCATTCCCTTCTTCTCCGTGTCTCCACCAGTTTCAGGAGGCAGTTGGCCGACTGATCCAATGGGATCAGCGCGGACAACTCTTGCCATATGCCCAAGGTCTTTGACCCCGGTACATATACCTCCTAAAATAGGTGAAGGTGTCTCGGCATATGAGAACTTTGATAAAAAGTACCCAGAGAGAGAGAGAGAGAGAGAGTGCAGGAGGCATCCCCGACATGATCAGGTGAGCCCCGCAGTCACTCTGGGCTGAAGCGCCTGCGAGAGAAAACTCCCGCAGCGCCCTTCCATCTGATCCAATAGGATTCAAGGTAACAGGATATATCCTTTCTTGAGAGTGTTTGTGCCTAGAGATAGAGAGAGAGAGAGAGAGAGAGAGAGGGAGGGAGGGGAGAGAATGTAAGCATCATGTTGGCGTCCTGTTTCATGTTACTATAATTTAAAGTAAAGGACACGTTTGTTGAACGAGAGACCTTTCCAAAAATCTCGACAAAAAGAAACAGAAAAAAAGGGACGTGATCGCACGTCTTCTTTGGCTACGAATTAACGTCAAAGGTGAAGCAATAAATCGTTAACTTGAAACAGTTTTTGTTAGTTTCCGGATGGATAAGAGCAATCCATGTTCGGGGTTCCTGGATTTATTAGCAACAGCACCACCCACCCCACACCCCCTCACCTGCATCCCCCTCACTATCCTCCTCCTCTTCCACCGCGTGTGGAATTGGATTGATTGGCTACTGGCGGCGGTCGGTCGGTCAGGACTGTTTCATTCGCGCGTACAATTACGTAGCAAGACCCCTTCAATTTCAGTTATTCCCTTCCGTTTAATTAAAATAGAGTACGATGGAGCCTCAGTGAGTGAGTGAGTGAGTGAGTGTATGTGTTTAGAGGGGGTTTGGTGGGGAGTATGAGGGGGGTTGAGTAAGCTAGAATTTCCGCGGCCAATTTGTAGTCATCGCCATCGCTTTGTAAACGGAATCGCCGCAGCCGCCGCCGCGCCACGCAGCGGACTGTTTTGAAAGCGGAGATGATCCACACACGCACACACACACACACACACGCTGACGAGAGGAACACGATCCGAAACGAGGCGGACGGGAATAGTACGTAACACAAATATGTTAATAGGGGGGATGAAGAGAGGGGAGGGAAAAAGGCCACTCATGTAATTTGGGGTTAATTTTTTTTATATATATATATTAAGTCTCTTTTTACTATTCTCAGTTCTACACCAAAAAAGTTTCTATGCATTTATTATTATTATTATTATTATTATTATTATTATTCAATCCATTAGTCCTCATTTGAGGAAATACGATACGTCAAATATAATATTAAAAGAAATAAACAATTAAGAATTGAAGGACGAAAAGAGGAAAGATAAAATTCAATTTTATTCAATCCATTAGTCCTCATTTGAGGAAATAGGATACGTCAAATATAATATTACAAGGAATAAACAAGATTTTACAATTAAAAATTGAAGGACGAAAAGAGGAAAGATAAAATTCAATTTTATTCAATCCATTAGTCCTCATTTGAGGAAATAGGATACGTCAAATATAATATTACAAGGAATAAACAAGATTTTGCAATTAAAAATTGAAGTACGGAAATAGGAAAGATAAAATTCAATTTTATTCAATCCATTAGTCCTCATTTGAGGAAACACGATACGTCAAATATAATATTAAAAGAAATAAACAAGATTATGCAATTAAAAATTGAAGTACAAAAAGAGGAAAGATAAAATTCAATTTTATTCAATCCATTAGTCCTCATTTGAGGAAATAGGATACGTCAAATATAATATTACAAGGAATAAACAAGATTTTGCAATTAAAAATTAAAGTACAAAAATAGGAAAGATAAAATTCAATTTTATTCAATCCATTAGTCTTCATTTGAGGAAACACGATACGTCAAATATAATATTAAAAGAAATAAACAAGATTTTACAATTAAAAATTGAAGGACGAAAAGAGGAAAGATAAAATTCAATTTTATTCAATCCATTAGTCCTCATTTGAGGAAATAGGATACGTCAAATATAATATTACAAGGAATAAACAAGATTTTGCAATTAAAAATTGAAGTACGGAAATAGGAAAGATAAAATTCAATTTTATTCAATCCATTAGTCCTCATTTGAGGAAATAGGATACGTCAAATATAATATTACAAGGAATAAACAAGATTTTACAATTAAAAATTGAAGTACGAAAAGAGGAAAGATAAAATTCAATTTTATTCAATCCATTAGTCCTCATTTGAGGAAACACGATACGTCAAATATAATATTACAAGGAATATACAAGATTTTCCAATTAAAAATTGAAGGACGAAAAGAGGAAAGAATAAAATTCAATTTTCAGTCGACGGAGAAAGGAGGAAGAAGCAGCAGAAGATCGTGCTGCGTAGGTTCCCCGTCGAACATGGAAAAGAAAAAAAATAAGTCAGAAGTTAAATTCTAGTAGAGTATATAGTTGTAAAAAAACAAGTAGGTAGAAGAATTAAGAAGGCAGAATTTTAAAAAGATCAATAGAGCTGAAAGGGAACTGAATGAAACGATCTGTTTTATTTTTAAAAAAAATATATATATTGTAACATGAATAGTTACACTTAACAATGCAGGCCAGCAGCTTGCGAGTTGCAATTGTTGAGGAACTGACGCCCAACAATGTAGTCTGGCGAGACTTGCTTGGGAGAGTCGTCATGGGGTAGTGGAAGGAGCAGGTTGTTGTGTCGGCGGGACGACGAGAGAGAGAGAGAATGACCACGCACGCCCTGCCTGCAGATATAATTATTTCTCGTGCTCTGATTGGAAAATTAAAAACTATTTAAAATCAATTTTTTGATGTTTTTTTTATGAAAAATACCTGGCGCCCAAAAAAGAATTATAAAAATCCTCGAATACGGAGGAACACTAGTTTCCTCAGTACAGGAAGGGGACCTGAGACGTGTGAGGGGAAAATTGGAATTTTCCTAAAGTTTCTATTTCAAGTGCGGGGGTTTCCGCCCCCCCTCCACCCTCTTTTCTCTCATCACCTAAACTAACATTAAACCGTGAAAAGTTTTACCTTATAAATCTTTCAACGTCGTGAATATGTAACGACTCTTCATTTTTTTTTAAAAAAAAAGAAAAATTATATATTTTTCTTTGCTTCAAGTCTAGGGGGTAGTAGGGAGGGTGAGGGGGGTTGAGGAAAAACTAGGTCGAAATGAATTACGACCCGTCTAAGTATACAGATAATTTAATCATGAATCCACAATTTTGAAGGCGGTGCCGAGTCTCCTCTCCGCCGCCTCCGCCGCATATTTTTCCCTCCCCTGTCCGCGGAGGTGGAAATTGGGGCTTGGATCCAGGCGGGCGGATATGCAAATTTTTTAATCCCCCACCCCCTCCACCCCGCCCCACCCGTCCACCTACCTTCTCGCTAAAAAGGCGACTATTTACGCGCGTTACATTAGCACCCCGCTTTCTTTCTGCTAATGACCCTCCCCCTCAGGGTGACGCGGCTTATCTACACAGACACCAACCACCCCCCTCCTCCAGCAGCAGCAGCCGTCGCGAATAAAACTGACGGTAATCGCCCCACGCCGTGGCGTTAAAAGGAATATAAATATGGTACGCCTCTTTAAAACTATCAGCTCCAGACCGTAGTCTCGCGTGGACAAACAGACGCTCACACGCACACACACACACACACACACAAAAAGAAAAATAGGGAAACTTGAGTAAAGCACAGCAGCTATATTTAGAAGAAAAAAAAATCAAAAGGATATTCCAAAAAAAAAACCGCTATATTTAATATAAACATGAACTGTACGAATGTAAAACAGGATTAAAAAAATCTTTTTTCTCTCTGAAGGGTGTTTTTTTATTTCGCAGAAAAATTTTTTCATAGTCTCGCTCCCTCCCTCCCTCCCTCCCTTTCTAAAGTTTGCCTTTACTCTCTATTTGAGGGAAGCTTTTTTCCGGTACAACTTTTTTGCAGTTGTGTGACTTAAAGAGGTTTCGGTTTCAAAAACATCATAACGATTTTGAGGAAATTAATTTTCAGATCACCCCTCCATCCCCTTGGCCTCCCACTTCCGTTCTTACCCCTTTCCGTCCCCTCAATAGTTAATTTTGACAAGACCCTCTCATGTCTCAAAAGGTGGCCCTTATTTACCTATCCCTTCTCCATGCTGTTCGCTTTTCACCCCTATTCCTGTTCGTTCGTCGGGTTTATCCACCCATCTCATTCTCCTTGTTGAGGTTTGTTGTGGTGTTCAGTCTTAAGTCTGGTCTCATGCAGCAGTCGTTCCATGTATAACTACCTTGCGCAGGCCTTTTCATATCGACATAATTACCACATTCCGACACCCTCCCTAATCTGATTTTCGTATTACATCCTTGGGCCTCCCTCCCTCTCTCTTATGTTCTTATCCTTATACACACACTTCCCTCTAATGCTAAATTTTTCGAGACCCTCGCGTCTCTCGAAACGTGGCCTATTAATCTATCCCTTCTCTTGGTCGACGTCCTCCATATTGTAAGGCGTATAAAAATTTCAGATTTTGTTCTGTTATATTTAGATAAATTAAGTTAACAAGCATTTTGTGTAAAATTCTGTAGAGAACAGTCCTGAGGTATTCGCAAGGCAGGCAGGCACCATTCCGTGGAAAAAACCAGACAAGACAAACAAAACAATAACTGACGGGTGCAGTCTTTTTTGTCTCAAAGGTATTTGCGTCTCACCGAAAAGAAAAAAAAACACCCAGTTCCCCCAGGATTGCTAGGGGGGTGCGGCGCCCTCTCCTCCCAAAATTTGAATTTTTTTGGAGAGAGGAAGAAGGAGGGTGGTAGGAACAACGCCGCCAACCCAACCCCATTGGAGGACCGGGGAAAAATAGAAAGAGCAGGGAGACGAACCACGTTGTTTGAGGAGAGGTGAGTTTTTGAGGTAGAAAGGACCTCGTAAAGAGGGATTCAAAAAAAGTAGAGTCGAAGGTGAGAGGACGGACTTCAGGGCTAAGAGGAGAAGCGGCGGCCTGGGGCTGCAAGGACAACAAGGAAACTACACCAAAAATTCGAGGCTTGCTGACTGTCTCTATGCAGACCCAGGACTGACGGTCAACAAAGAAACTTGTACAGTAAGGAACCAAGGTTCTGCTATGTGTACAGCCCTGAGGGGAAAGTAGATTCTATTTACCAAGTCTCTTTCAATATAATTTCTAATTAAGGCTGAGCTAGGAAAATTAATTTCATTAATGTTTAAATATTTTAATCTTGCTCTTTTTTTACAGTTTTATTAAGAATAAAAACTGTTAAAATTTTCAAAGTAAATATTTTATTAGGCGCCCACTCACCCCCATATCTAAACATAACTAATATTTAAAATATATTTAGAAAAAATAATTAAAAAATAAAAAAACCACGTCACAATATTTTTTTTAGCTTTTCCACCTTTTTTTTCCAACCCCCTCAATCTCGTCCTTCCAAAGCCCTTCTATTCCGTTCCTTTCCGCGACTCCTATCGTTTCGCACGTTTCGCACCCATACGAATATTTTTTTACAGCAACGATTTTTCCTAATATTCACACTTATTTTACTGGTTAGCAAATTTTTCTTTTCTCCACGAGACCCTTCCTTGGCTGTGCTATCCTAGTCTAGTAGTTGTTATGCTTGCCAAGAATCAGAAGAAGAAGAAAAAAAATTGAAATTAAAAAGGCACCCGGAGGTTTGGTTCAAGCTGCTAGTTTCCTCTTGCCAAATCCGTCATTTCCGGTGTTTTCTTTTTTAACGGGATGGGGTGGAAGGGAGGGGGGGAGGGCGAAGGATGATACTCGTTTAGGGGAAAACGTACCACCATGATGAAGTATCGATCGCTCTTTGCTAAACAGGTGACGACCGACGGACGGACGGACGGAGTGACTGACTGACTGACTGCGAAGTGGAGGAATAATGGAATTTGCAATTCTGAAGGCAAGCACGGGCCCTTTCGAGAGGAACGCAAATAGAACTGTTCGAGAGGGGGCGCAAAGAGGGCCAACCCACCCCCCCACCGCCCCCGACAGCAGCAGCAAAGCTCTTGACATTTGATTCCCACCAACCCCCGTTCGTTCGTTCGCTCGCAAATCTTGCCTCTGCTATGGATGGATGGACGGAGGACGGAAGCTTGGAGCCATGATGGGGCCTTTTGAAAAACACTCCAACAAGCAGCAACGGCGTTGCGTTGGAGGCTCGAAAAGTCGTTCCCCTTTAAATTGCAGTGTTGAGTGCTATATAAACACTACACTACTACAGCAGCACAACAGTAGAAATGACTGCAACAAATGTTGACAACTTTCCATGACGGCAATTGTCTGCAATATCTTTCGGCAACCAAAAAAAAAAATTTGTTGATAACATTCAGCGTAAAGGCTGTAAGGATGAAGAATTTACTGGTCTACGTAAAAATTTAAAAAAAAATAATGAAAAATAAACAGTAGCGTTGTGATAAAGGCACCACCTTTTGTGAGGAGGTGAAAAGTTGACAGCACTTGTCGATGATGATGACGACGACGTCGTTGTTACTACATTGGCAACACTGATACACACAGACACACACAAGAGCACAAAGTGTCATGGCGGATAGTGTTTTGCAGACGTTAGTTGCAGCAGCCGGTATGTGAGGATATCGATGAAAACCGATGAGGTAAGTTTATCTTTTTTGATAAAGTAGTAATAATAATATTTTTTTCTTCTTCTTTTTTGAGATATCTTGTAAAAACTATTGTTTCATGCACTTAAATAAGTAATCCTTTTCCCCCCAATTCCATTTCTAAATTAACTCGTTTCTGTTGTGGTGTGAAAAATATAGAAATAATTTTAGTGTTACAATAAAAAGGTTGGATATATGGAAAGCCCTTATAACGTTGTTGAATTCCATTATAATCCGCGAACCAATGAGGTAAGATTAAATCCCCATTTTTCTGATGGGTGGTTTGTTTCTGATAAAATAATAATTTTTTTTTGTGATATCTTGAAAAAAAAATTTCCATTAACTTAAATAAGTAATCCCTTTTCAATGTCATTTTCAAATAAACTCGTTTCTATTGTGGTGAAATATATCAATAATTTTTTAAGTGTTACAATAAAAAGGGTTGGATATATAAAATATATATGGAAAGCCCTTATAACGTTGTTGAATTCAATTATAATCAGTTAACCAATGTTGCCTGGTTTGTTTCTGATAAAGTAATTTTTTTTTTGATATTTTTGAAACCAATTTTTCGACCTTTTCAAGGTCATTTAAAAAAAATCGTTTATTTTGTGGTGTAATATCAATAGTTGTAACTGTTACAATGGAAAGGATGGATAAATAAAATATATGGGGAAGTCCTTATGACGTTTTTGAATTCAATTATAATCAGTTAACCAATGTTGCCTGGTTTGTTTCTGATAAAGTAATATTATTTTATTTTTGATATTTTTTGAAAACAATTTTTCGTACACTTAAATAAATAATCCCTTTTCAAGGGGTCATTTTTTTTAAAAAAAAATCGTTTATCTTGTGGTGTAATATCAATACTTGTAACTGTTACAATGGAAAGGATGGATAAATAAAATATATATGGGGAAGTCCTTATGACGTTATTGAATTCCATTATAATCCGTGAACCAATGAGGTAAGATTAAATCCCCCCTTTTTTTGATGGGTGGTTTGTTTCTGATAAGGTAATTTTTTTTTGATATCTTGCAAACTATTTTTTCACGCACTTAAATAAGTAATTCATTTCCCCCAATATCATTTCTAAATTAACTCGTTTCTGTTGTGGTGTGAAAAATATATCAATAATTGTTTAAGTGTTACAATAAAAAGGGTTGGATATATAAAATATATATATGGAAAGCCCTTATAACGTTGTTGAATTCAATTATAATCAGTTAACCAATGTTGCCTGGTTTGTTTCTGATAAAGTAATATTATTTTATTTTTGATATTTTTTGAAAACAATTTTTCGTACACTTAAATAAATAATCCCTTTTCAAGGGGTCATTTTTTTTAAAAAAAAGAAAATCGTTTATCTTGTGGTGTAATATCAATACTTGTAACTGTTACAATGGAAAGGATGGATAAATAAAATATATATTGGGGAAGTCCTTATGACGTAGTTGAATTCCATTATAATCAGTTAACCAATGAGGTAAGATTAAATCCCCATTTTTTTTGATGTGTGGTTTGTTTCTGATAAAGTAATTTTTTTTTGATATCTTGCAAACTATTTTTTTCATGCACTTAAATAAGTAATCCATTTCCCCCAATATCATTTCTAAATTAACTCGTTTCTGTTGTGGTGTGAAAAAAATATATCAATAATTTTTTAAGTGTTACAATAAAAAGGGTTGGATATATAAAATATATTTGGAAAGCCCTTATAACGTTGTTGAATTCAATTATAATCAGTTAACCAGTGAGGTATGATTGAATAATCATCCCCTCCTTCCCCTCCCCCCTATTTTTTTGATGCGTGGTGTTTGTTTCTGATAAAGTAATATTATATTATTATTTTGATATTTTTGAAAACAATTTTTCGTACACTTAAATAAATAATCCCTTTTCAAGAGGTCACTTTTTAATAAAAAAATATCGTTTATCTTGTGGTGTAATATCAATACTTGTAACTGTTACAATGGAAAGGATGGATAAATAAAATATATATTGGGGAAGTCCTTATGACGTTGTTGAATTCCATTATAATCCGTGAACCAATGAGGTAAGATTAAATCCCCATTTTTTTTTGATGGGTGGTTTGTTTCTGATAAGGTAATTTTTTTTTGATATCTTGAAAACTATTGTTTCATGCACTTAAATAAGTAATCCTTTTCCCCCCAATTCCATTTCTAAATTAACTCGTTTCTGTTGTGGTGTGAAAAATATATCAATAATTTTTTAAGTGTTACAATAAAAAGGGTTGGATATATAAAATATATTTGGAAAGCCCTTATAATGTTGTTGAATTCAATTATAATCAGTTAACCAATGTTGCCTGGTTTGTTTCTGATAAAGTAATATTTTTTTTGATATTTTTTGAAAACAATTTTTCTTACGCTTAAATAAATAATCCCTTTTCATGGTTTCATTTTTTTAAAAAAAATATCGTTCATCTTGTGGTGTAATATCAATACTTGTAACTGTTACAATGGAATGGATGGATAAATAAAATATATATTGGGGAAGTCCTTATGACGTTATTGAATTCCATTATAATCCGTGAACCAATGAGGTAAGATTAAATCCCCCTTTTTTTGATGTGTGGTTTGTTTCTGGTAAAGTAATTTTTTTTTGATATCTTCCAAACTATTTTTTCATGCACTTAAATAAGTAATCCTTTTCCCCCCAATTCCATTTCTAAATTAACTCGTTTCTGTTGTGGTGTGAAAAATATATCAATAATTTTAAGTGTTACAATAAAAAGGTTGAATAAATAAAATATATGGGGAAGTCCTTATGACGTTATTGAATTCCATTATAATCCGTGAACCAATGACGTAAGATTAAATCCCCCTTTTTTTTGATGGGCTGTTTGTTTCTGATGAAATAATATTATTATTTTTAATATTTTTGAAAAAAAATTTTCGTACACTTAAATAAATAATCCCTTTTCAAAGGTCAATTTTTTTTAAAAAAAATCGTTTATCTTGTGGTGTAATATCAATAGTTGTAACTGTAAAAGGAGGGAGGGACAGGGAAGGAACCTAAATCGATCGATCAAAGGAGAACAGAAACCTTCTCTCGGACGATCACCGGTAATTTCAGTGGAATAACCTTCAAATTATAAAATGGAAAAGGGATAAATGGGCGAACATATGAAGTCGCATTCGAGATGGCTGACGTGTGACCCATTTTTTTACTGTCTCGAAGAAGGTAACGGATGAACCTGAATCTTGAAACCTTCTCTGGGGTGATCACCGCAACGAAATAATTTTTCATGTCGATCTGGTGAAAAAATAGTACAGGGACGAATATCGGACAAACGTGAATAAGATTTTTGGTGGAATCTATTTTTGGTACGAAATGAGGTACGGAAGGGGGAACCTTTTAATTTTCGAAAGACTGGACAAAAACCTTCTCTTGGGTGATCACCACTCAAACTTTCACGACAATCTGACGAGTGGTAGAGGAACATATAAAGCGTACATTTTATTTTCTGGTATTTTCGCGTATTGTGCGCTTGCTTACTTGTGCGTGTCCTTCATCTCCACATGTGACGAATTTTTATTGGGTCTTTGATGAGACGAGGTAGGGTTTAGACTGGTCCTTAACTGGTTCACTGTTGTTAGCGTGGCTGGGTGTGTGTTGGTAAAAAAAAAGAAAGAGATTAGGGGGGGTAAATACGTGTTTATATCATGATTGATGAGTGGGTTGAAGAATTATTTTTGGTCAGCGGATTCCGCCAGTCGCGTGATTAACCACTCGAGGCAGAAAAACACTTTAAGGGTTCCCTTATCTCGCACAGGTTTCCTGACCCTCTCGCGGATTTCTTCCCCCCCCTCCCCCTGTCCAGCGCGGCAAGAAGACGGATTAGTGGCACAAGGGGAAGGAAGGGAGGCGTGAATATTCAATCAGCAGCTTCCTATCAAGACGGGACAAAGGGGAAAAGTGAGGAGGCAAGGAAAGACGGGAGGGCGAACCTCCTTTCATTTAATTGGACCGGCACCTCGGGAGTTTCCTCCTGAGGATTAGCACCAACCCAAGGAGAGGAGAGGAGAGGATGGCGGATTATGCAGGCAGAAAGCCAGACGGCGATTATCCCAGATTACAGGCGCGCGATCGAGCAAACAAGCCACAAACAGACCGACAGTTTGCCCCCCCACCCCCTTTACCTTCTCCACTCCTACGCACCATCACAGGGTTTCCTCTTTACTGTCCCCAGTCTCCCTCTCTCAATCCCTTTTATTTATTTTTTTTTAAAAAAAGGAGCGCACGCAGGTGTAAAACCTTCAACAAAAAACACACACCCAAACAACAAAACACACAAAAATAACTTCTCTTTCCTAATTATTAATTAGGTCATTTTCAGCCATTTTGAACCTTTTCCTCCCTCCCTCCTCCTCGGCCCACCCCCCTCCCCTCCCAATCCCTTACGCAAGAAGGGGATTAAAATATTATTGAAACCATTAAACAGTTCATTTTTTAATCTTACTTCCCCCTCAACACCCCCTTAAATAAAACAATCACAATAAAATTTAGATAAAAGTCTGAAATCCCTCCCTCCTCGTACTCGCCCCCCTCCCCCCAAAATCCATTACGCAAGAAGGGCATTAAAATATTATTGAAACCATTAAACAGGTCATTTTTTAATCTGACTTCCCCCCTCCCCCAACTACCCCCCTTAAATTAAATAAATCACAATGAAAACTAGATTAAAATCTGAAATCAATAATTTTAATACAAAATAAAAATTATTAGAGTCCACCATGTTTAGGACATTTTCAGTTGTAGATAATTAAAAATTGTCCCAATTTTTTTAAAAAAACTTGTACTGTAAAAATTGTACTGTGCTACTAAAACATCTACGGGGTTTAAGATAAAAGAAAAAGTGTTCCCGTTTATAATTTTTTAAAAATTAATAATATCTTAAGAGGATTCTAAAATTTTTGGGAAGGGGGTTAAAATAAAATAAAATAAAACGTCGTTTCGTTCCGCCAGTTTGAAACCCTTTCAGTTGTAAATAATTAAAAATGTCCAATAATAATAATAAAAAAAACTTGTACTGTAAAAATTTTACTCTGCTACTAAAACATCTATGGGGTTGAAAATCAAAAATCTGTTCCGTTAAAAAAAATTTTAAATTTAAATAATATTTTAAAGAGGATTCTTAACTTTGGGGAGGGTGGGGGGGAAGGGTTAAAAATAAAATCAAATAAAACGTCGTTTCGCCCCGTCAGTTTGTAACCTTTTCAGTTGTAAATAATTTAGAATGTAGAATTAAAAAAACCAATTAATCAAAAGGATTTTTACTTCAACCACAACATCCGCAGGTTAAAAATCAAATTCTTTTTCTCTACCAAAAAAAATAATTAAGTATCATCTTTGTGAATATAATACAGCTAAAGGTTAACCAAAAAAACCCAATTACGATAAAGGACTACAATTTTTTTCCCAGATAAAACACAGAGAATTCAGAAATGATATAATTTTGTTTGACAACGTTTCGATACAACCCCTGCAATTTTCGGGATGTTCTAAGTTCCTAAAAATATTTATTTTTTGGGGCAAATTCTGTGTGTTCTATATTTTTAATATCAAGACAGATTAATTCAATTAACTTTTTTTTATTTTTTTTGGTAATCTTTAAAGGAATATATCGACGTATGTAACCATCGATTATCGCTGCTCTGAGAGAATTCAGAAATGAAATAATTTTGTTTGATAACATTTCGATACAAACCCCTGAAAATTTCGGGATGTTCTAAGTTCCTAAAGATATTTATTTTTTTGGGCAAATTCTGTTTGTTCTATATTTTTAATAACAAGACAGATTAATTCAATTAATTTTTATTTATTTTTGGTAATCTTTAAAGGAATATATCGACGTATGTAACTATCGATTATCGCTGCTCTGAGAGAATTCAGAAATGAAATAATTTTGTTTGATAACGTTTCGATACAACCCCTGAAAATTTCGGGATGTTCTAAGTTCCTAAAAATATTTATTTTTTTGGGGGGGCAAATTCTGTGTGTTCTATATTTTTAATAACAAGACAGATTAATTCAATTAATTTTTTTTTATTTTGGTAATCTTTAAAGGAATATATCGACGTATGTAACTATCGATTATCGCTGCTCTGAGAGAATTCAGAAATGAAATAATTTTGTTTGATAACGTTTCGATACAACCCCTGCAAATTTCGGGATGTTCTAAGTTCCTAAAAATATTTATTTTTTTGGACAAATTCTGTGTGTTCTATATTTTTAATAACAAGACAGATTAATTCAATTAATTTTTTTTTTATTTTGGTAATCTTTAAAGGAATATATCGACGTATGTAACTATCGATTATCGCTGCTCTGAGAGAATTCAGAAATGAAATAATTTTGTTTGATAACGTTTCGATACAACCCCTGCAAATTTCGGGATGTTCTAAGTTCCTAAAAATATTTATTTTTTGGGGCAAATTCTGTGTGTTCTATATTTTTAATATCAAGACAGATTAATTCAATTAACTTTTTTTATTTTTTTTGGTAATCTTTAAAGGAATATATCGACGTATGTAACTATCGATTATCGCTGCTCTGAGAGAATTCAGAAATGAAATAATTTTGTTTGATAACGTTTCGATACAACCCCTGCAAATTTCGGGATTTTTTAAGTTCCTAAAAATATTTATTTTTTTGGACAAATTCTGTTTGTTCTATATTTTTAATAACAAGACAGATTAATTCAATTAATTTTTATTTATTTTTGGTAATCTTTAAAGGAATATATCGACGTATGTAACTATCGATTATCGCTGCTCTGAGAGAATTCAGAAATGAAATAATTTTGTTTGATAACGTTTCGATACAACCCCTGCAAATTTCGGGATGTTCTAAGTTCCTAAAAATATTTATTTTTTTGGACAAATTCTGTTTTTTCTTATTTTTAATAACAAGACAGATTAATTCAATTTTATTTTTTTTGGTAATCTTTAAAGGAATATATCGACGTATGTAACTATCGATTATCGCACCTCTGGTCGACTTTACGGCAGCCATCGTTAATTATATATAAAAAAAATACTATTTACGAAAAAAAAAATTTTTTCCCCCCTCACAAACAAAGAACATTTGATCTGATGTTAATATAGAGAGATTATGGATCAAAATCTTGGATTCAGAGTTAAGGGATGGATTCTTTGACCAGTTTTTTTCTCTTTTTAACTAAATAAAATTGTTTCCGTTGTTTTTATTGATACGTAACAGTTCTCATAACAACTTTCTTCTGATTTCGTTTATTT
The DNA here is from genome assembly GCA_034510155.1 of Eucriotettix oculatus. Lineage (NCBI taxonomy): Eukaryota > Metazoa > Arthropoda > Insecta > Orthoptera > Tetrigidae > Eucriotettix > Eucriotettix oculatus. The sequence goes on along the minus strand of CM067382.1, from coordinate 64,415,847 downwards.
CATTTTGTTGTTGGTACTTTGTATTCCAACGCAGCCATCATCAATGCTGGCAACATTCCGCCGCCGAGGCTGTGTGTGGTTCAATACATTCCTTTTAAGGAAGTAGGGGGTTGGGGGTCGTGGGGGGTGGAGGTTAGGACCAAGGAATAAAACTTCAAAGCAGGAGGGATAACTTTATTTCCACCACTATCCTCCTCCGTGTAAGGGAAAAAAAGCGGCGGCCCGGGCGGGGAGATTGAAAATACGGTTTCCAAGAGATAAAAAGAGGGTGAAGGTTGGACGGATTCAGAGAAGATGGTGGGGGGGGGGGAAGGAGGGGAAGGAGAAGCGACGCAGCAGCCATCCAGCTGAGATTTTTACAAACTTATTGCTTCAATATTTGATAAGCCAGTAAGAGAGAGAGAGAAGTTGTTTGCAGCTGAAGCAGCAGCAGCAGCACTTCATCCATTGCTGAAGAAGAAAGAAAGAGGAGAAGGAGGTGGTAGGTGTTGCTGCTGCTGCTGTTGGTTGTGGAAGTTTTTCAAACACAGCGTGAGAGAGCCTTTTATTGTCGAGTAAGGCGGAAGTGAACAAGGTGAATAGAGGGGAAGGGGGAAAAAGAGAAGGAATACAAGTCAAGTGAGAAAAAAAAACAAGCAGAATAAAAGAATTCTGGAAGCTACTTTGCAAAAGTGCGAAAGGCGGCGGAGGCGGCGACGGCGGCGGACGTAAGTGGGGAAATAGTTCCTACAACTCTACTGAGAGAGAGAGATAAAAAAAAGAAAAAGACAACGACGACAACGACAACGTCGATGTGTGTAAAAGAAAAAATAAAAAACTTCCCTCATGAAATGCCAGACCAACCCCGTAGACATTTAAATCCTTGGAGTCAATCCGACCCCTCAAATTTTTGTACACAACTTTCTGGCAACTACAAATTTTTTTCGGGGGTCTTCTACACCTCCCCCCCTTTAAAGATGGCGGTTGAAAAATATCCAAATCATTAAAAAAAACCAAAAACGTACGGCCAATTATTTTCTCAGAATAAATTATTTTTTTTTCGTGGTGGTCACAGTGATATTAATTAATAATCGTCCTTTTTGACCGTCGGTTTGTTTTTTTTTACAAAAATTAACCCCGAATACGTCACAAACTTCAGGTAAAATGATTTTTATCTCTTTTTAAATTCCCATGGGATTTTCAGTAGAGGTAATTTTTAATTCAAAACTTATTATGGTCGATTTTTTTTAAGTGTAACACTACACGAGGATGTCTCAAATAAGGGGACGAAACGTCGTCGTTTCTCAACTGGAATATAAAATTAAATATTTTGCCTGTTGTTTGGGTAATTAATTTGTTTTAGATTTTTAAAACTAGGAATTTTTTAAGAAAAAATCATAACAGCAGTAAAATTTACAAAAATAAAAAATATAATCATCAGGATATTATAGGAACATATTACAGGGATTAATCGTTGTAATCGTTAGAGAAAAAAAGCATAACCAATAATCTAGGGAATCATTATTCTAATTTTATGGTCGATTTTTTAAGTAACACTACACGAGGATGTCTCAAATAAGGGGACGAAACGTCGCCGTTTCTCAACTGGAATATAAAATTAAATATTTTGTTTGTTATTTGGGTCATTAATTTGTTTTAGATTTTTAAAACTAGGATTTTTTTAGATAAAAATCATAACAGCAGTAAAATTTACAAAAATAAAAAATATATAATCATCAGGATATTATAGGAACATATTACAGGGATTAATCATTGTAATCGTTAGAGAAAAAACGTAACCAAGATTCTAGAGAATCATTATCCTAATTTTATTGGTGACTCTTTTTTGATATAACAATATCTGAGGAAGTTCTAAATACGGTGACGAAACGTCGTCCGTCCTCAACTGAAAAATTAAATAAAAATTTTCGGCTCGCAGTTTGGGTCGTTAATTTTAATTTCTTAGTCCTTGGAATCGTTAGAAAAGACAGAACATAACCCAGAATCAAAAGTATCATGAATCCTAATTCTCTGATATAACAATACCTACTGAGGAAGTCCCAAACAAACACCGTGACGAAACGTCGACGGTTCTCAACTGAAATAAATACAAAAATTTTAAACAAAAATTTCGTCTGTTTTCGGGAAGTTGCAAATATAATGAAATTTTCTTTTTTTAAAAAAAAAATTGTAACAGTAGTTTAAATTAGAGAAACATGATCTTAATAATATTTATAGGATTAAATTACAGGGATTTATTTTTTGAATCGTTAAAAAAAATATTAAGTGGTAACCTTGAATCTTTATTGAATTGTCGGGTGTTTAAAGAAAAATTATTTAATATGTTTTTTTTTAATTTTTAAAGGTGTGAGCTTGAATTTATTTTTTTTTAAAAAAAACATGTAATCGTAGTTTTATTGTAATAGGTAGTATTTATTTATTTTTGAATCGTTAAAAAAATAAGTGGTAACCTTGAATCTTTATTGAATTGTCGGGTGTTTAAAGAAAAATTATTTAATATGTTTTTTTTAATTTTTAAAGGTGTGAGCTTGAATTTTTTTTTTAAAAAAAACATGTAATCGTAGTTTTATTGTAATAGGTAGTATACGAGTTGTTGTTGTTGCTGTTGTGGTACTCCTGAATCGAGTTATTAATTTCTCTTTATTTTTCTGAGATATTATTTATAGTCGACCGTCATTTATATCGCTGGAAATTTTTTTCCTTTCCTTCCCTGATGTAGTCTAAATCTTACCTAGAGCATCTTAAGTGACGTATGAGTTCACTGTACCTAGATAACGACACCAAATCCTTTATTACAGGAAGTGGATTGTTGCTGCTGCTGGTGGATGAGAGGGGTTGGAAGGGTGGAGGGAGGGAGGGGAGGCTGAAGACCCAGAATTTATGGGACACTTGTTGCTCCCCGATACCGATACAACATTTACCAATGAAATTCAATTCGAGTAATATTGAATATAACTTTAAAAGCCCAATTTACCCTCTACAACGTCAATCCTCCCGATGGGTGGGTGAGTTATATATACTGGCTGGCTGGCTGGCTGAGTGCACGGCGTTGCCCAGAGAGGGAGAGGAGGGATCCTTATTTTGTTTAAAATCACGCGTCTCACGAAATATTTTTTTTAAAAAAATCCTGCGCGTGATTCACTGTTTAAAAAAAATGTAAAAATAATAACGAAATAGCCACAGACACTTCTGTAGAAGCATATTTCATGAGTCTTTTGCAATTACTAATAATTATAAAAATTATTTCGTTTGTCCCTTCTGGTTATAGGTACTAAAAAAAATCAAAATACATAATGTCTTAAGAATTTTTCTTGGTTTCTATTAGATTCATGGTTTCCGCGTTTCCCTTGTATGAAGTAAAGTCATCCCGTATGGTGTGGATTTTTTTGGGGGGGGGGTGGACGGGGGGGAGGGGCGCTGCACTGTAATCCATTACAAGCCCTGTCCGTCGCGTCTCTCCCTCTGTCTCCCGATATTGACAATATCCCGCCTCCTCCATAGAGGTGCAAAGTGTGCATGAAAAATGAACCTGTTGCACAGGCGGTTCTTGAAGGGTTGCTCCTCAGAGACCTTCTCTCACCCTCCTTCCGCCCTCATCCCCTCTTCTAACCTCTAACCGTCTCGCCCTCTCTCAACAACTTCACGGCCGGAACGATCTTGCCACATTGTTGTCTTCATAAGCACGGAGGGATATATATATATATATATATATATATATATATATATAGAGAGAGAGACAGAGAGAGAGATAGTTTTTGGGGTTAACAGGCTACATGACGGTGATCCTGTAAAAGGCAACTCCCCTTTAATAGCATAGTATGGGACTTGAAAAGGTGGGATGCGGCCCGCAGAGAGACAAATGTATATATATATATATATATATATATATAAATATATATATATATATTTTTTTCTCTGTGTCTATATATACATATTTCTCTCTCTCTCTGTCATTATCTTTATATTTATATATATATAGACAGAGAGAGAGAAGGATATATATATATATAGACACAGAGAGAATGATATATAAATATATATGAAGAGAGAGAAATAGACAGAGATAGAGATATATATATGTATAGAGAGAAATATTTATAGAGAAAGAGTTATATATAAACTGAAAGCGAGAATGAGAGTTATGAATAGAGAGAGAGACTTTTATATATATAGAGAGGGACAGTTTATATATATATATATATATATATATATATTTATATATATATATATAAAGAGGGAGAAAGATGTATAAATGTAGATATATCGAGAGAGAAATATTTGTATATATAATATATATTATATAATATAATATATATGAGAGAGAGAGAGAGAGAGAGAGAGAGATTTTTTGTATTTGGTTAACAGGCTACATGAGGGTGATCCTGAAACAGGCAACTCCCCTTTAATAGCATAGGAAGGGAATTGAAAAGGTGGGGGATGCGGAAGGTAGAGCAAGGTAGCCTAGCAAGGGTTAACTATGACCCCCGGGCTATGGTTTAAGGATCCTACCCTCATGGTGTTTCACCTAAAGAGATGCAGGGAAAACCCTAGAAAACCTGCATCAGGTAGGTCGGGGGGCATTGGGTACTATTCTCACGCCCTTCCCTGTGAATGACGGGAGACGAGTCTGCTGTGGGGACGCAGCATTCCCTTCTCCGTGTCTCCACCAGTTTCAGGAGGCAGTTGGCCAACTGATCCAATGGGATCAGCGTGGACAGCTCTTGCCATATGCCCAAGGTCTTTGACCCCGGTACATATACCTCCTAAAATAGGTGAAGGTGTCTCGGCATATGAGAACTTTGATAAAAAGTACCCAGAGAGAGAGAGAGTGCAGGAGGCATCCCCGACATGATCAGGTGAGCCCCGCAGTCACTCTCGAGATTCATATAGGGAGAAAGATTATATTATATATATAAATATATATATATAGAGATAGAGAGAGAGAGAGAGAGAGAGAGAGAGAGAGAGAGGGAGAGAGAGAGAAAGTCAGTCCTCAATGTTCCAGACCAACTGCCTGTAAAATGCGAATTACCATTACAGGGGAAGAAAAAAAATTTCTTCTGACGTCACCCTCCTCCCCCTCCTTTACCAGTCCATCATACTGTCGCTCATCGTCTCCTTCTTTACGTAATTGAAATTTACCATGTCTGTGGGTTGTCTCCGCCGCGGCGCACCGACCAGAAACTGAATCAATTACAGTCTTTCCCATGACGTGATTTCATTTACAGTAATTAAGTTACACTGACGGGCGGGCGGAGGGAGGGAGGTGGGTGAGAGTGTTCCGGCGAAATCATTTTCAGCAAGACACCACCGTAAATATTCTCCCCCCCCCCCCATTCACTTTTAAAAATTGAAAGGCGTCTGTAGATGCTTTATTCCAGCCAGGTTGTCTGATGCCGTTTCTGCCCCACCTCATCCCCCTCCCCCACCCCCCTTCCATCGAAATCCATGCGCGGGTCCGTGGGTCTCAAATGGAAATTTCTCTTGAAAGGGGTGTGTGTATGGTTTTCCCTCCGATTAATTATTTTTTTGTCCTTAACTCACATTGAAACTCGTTTGTAACCTTGTAACCTGGTGTAATCTTTTTACCTCTCCCTTTGGCCGCTACCCCTTCCCCAATATCCTCTGCTAATCCATTCCTTTTTGCCACTTTCACTCAAAAATCACGCGTGAAACACGTCATTGGCATCTTGGTGTAGCCTTTACGGTCTATATTTTCAATAAATTTCACACATTATTTTCGTGTCTGTAGAACGACTTTTCCCCTTAGGAGAGCGACTAAGCAAAAATTTTACTGACTGACGGAGTCGTTTATATATACACTATTTTTTTTTTGAAAATGGGTCATTACTGTCGTCTTTAAGGGTGAACACGTGCGTCTGCATGTGAGTGTGTGTCTGCAACGGCAATTGTTGACTTCCGGAGTCGTATTTTAAATTTCAAACTGATGATAATCGAGCTCTATGGTCTAGTGGTAAGCGTCGCTGCCTCACAACCCAGGCGGATCCCTTGTTTTTATTTTCTTTAATGAATCCTTAGCATGCTGCTTGGCTTTTTCCGTCGCCACGGTCACGGAATTTATTGAAAATCTACACGCTGACCCCCGCGTGTCACTTCCAAATTCGGAGTGTGCCATTTAAGACGACAGTCCTCTGTTGACCCCGGTAGGCCAAGACCCTGAATGGGCTGCAAGAGCCTAGCAAGTTGTGAAGAAGGAAGAGAGCAACGTTTCAACAGGATCAGTGGAGAAAAGTCTCAGTGTACCCTAAGGTCTTTGGACGCCCCTCCCTCTCCGGAACATACAGCCTTCAAAACTGACCGAGAATTCCTCAGAGGGGGTTGGGAGGGCGAAAAATGTTAAAACCCAGAAAAAAACTTGAATGAGGCTTGAATTCAAAAATTTAAAGTGGTAATTGTGTGGCACTGTGTTTAGTATTTCGAAATTCTGAAAGGTTTCAACCGATTGATAGAGGTCCTAGGAAATTTTGGTAACGATGAAAAAAAAATTTTTTTTTCTCCCCCAAATGGATGGATACCACGAGGGTAGAATCCTTAAACTTTAGCCCCACGGGGGTGCCCTTAGTCGACCCCTTGACTGTCTTCCTCACCCTTCCAATACTCTTAAGTGGGAGTTGACAGTTTTTGGATCACACACAAGTAGCCTGTTACGCACCACGCAAAAAAATAAAAAATAAAAAATTTCGTCAAGGCCCTTGGCAGCCTCTCTTCTACCTCTTTCCTTTCAATCGTCCTTTCAATTCCTTGAAAGGGGAGTTTTCCAGTTACTGCATCAAGTAGCCTTTCACCCTGAAATAACAGCAAAAATAATAATCTAATAATATCATCATTCCTCCACACCTTCCTACTGTTTCAAACGGTAGCAGCTCTACCTTCCGAAAAAAATAAAAGAAAATTTTTTTTTTCGGTCTTCCATGAAGTCTCGAAACGTTTCCCGTTAATCTCTACTTTCCTCTCTTCTACCTCTTTCCTTTCAATCGTCCTTTCAATTCCTTGAAAGGGGAGTTTTCCAGTTACTGCATCAAGTAGCGTTTCACCCTGAAATAACAGCAAAAATAATAATCTAATAATATCATCATTCCTCCACACCTTCCTACTGTTTCAAACGGTAGCAGCTCTACCTTCCGAAAAAAAATTATTCGGTCTTCCATGAAGTCTCGAAACGTTTCCCGTTAATCTCTACTTTCCTCTCTTCTACCTCTTTCCTTTCAATCGTCCTTTCAATTCCTTGAAAGGGGAGTTTTCCAGTTACTGCATCACCCCACAAGAAGCCTTTCACCCTGAAATAACAGAAAAAATAATAATCTAATAATATCATCATTCCTCCACACCTTCCTACTGTTTCAAACGGTAGCAGCTCTACCTTCCGAAAAAAAGAAAAAAAATTTTTATTTCTGTCTTCCATGAAGTCTCGAAACGTTTCCCATTAATCTCCTACTTTCCTCTCTTCTACCTCTTTCCTTTCAATCGTCCTTTTAATTCCTTGAAAGGCGAGTTTTCCAGTTACTGCATCAAGTAGCCTTTCACCCTGAAATAACAGCAAATAATAATAATCTAATAATATCATCATTCCTCCACACCTTCCTACTGTTTCAAACGGTAGCAGCTCTACCTTCCGAAAAAAATAAAAAAAAATTTTCGGTCTTCCATGAAGTCTCGAAACGTTTCCCGTTAATCTCCTACTTTCCTCTCTTCTACCTCTTTCCTTTCAATCGTCCTTTCAATTCCTTGAAAGGGGAGTTTTCCAGTTACTGCATCAAGTAGCCTTTCACCCTGAAATAACAGCAAAAATAATAATCTAATAATATCATCATTCCTCCACACCTTCCTACTGTTTCAAACGGTAGCAGCTCTACCTTCCGAAAAAAATAAAAGAAAATTTTTTTTTTCGGTCTTCCATGAAGTCTCGAAACGTTTCCCGTTAATCTCTACTTTCCTCTCTTCTACCTCTTTCCTTTCAATCGTCCTTTCAATTCCTTGAAAGGGGAGTTTTCCAATTAATGTATCACCTCACAAATAGCGTTTCACCCTGAAATAACAGCAAATAATATCATCATTCCTCCACACCTTCCTACTGTTTCAAACGGTAGCAGCTCTACCTTCCGAAAAAAAAAATTTTTTTTCGGTCTTCCATGAAGTCTCGAAACGTTTCCCGTTAATCTCTACTTTCCCCCCCTCCCCTCTCCCCTCCCCCCCTACCCCACCTCCACACACACACAGTCGTCCATTTTTAGAGGAATGGCGGCGGCTGCTGATCAGCTTTTGTTTCGCGACATTAACCCTTTACGGTCGTTGAATATCTGCTTATGAACACTTACGACTAAGCGGAAAGTTTGTACCATCGTCGTTGTCGTCGTCGTCGTCGTCGAACTTGCGAATGGGGGTTTTGGCCCTCTATTTTCCTCCCGCTTAATTAACGGGAAAGATAAGCGGCGGAGCTCAGCTGCCGGGAAAACACGACATTTTAAAACAACAGGGGGGAGAAACAAAAATCCTTCCCTCTATACTACAGGAGAAGAAATAAAAACTCCTACACTTTGCCGACGATATTGTAGTATTGTAGGAGAGTCAGAAAAAAAAGAGATTTGGAAAACCATAATAAATGTCATGAACGTGATGCTGGAGGAATAAAAGTACGACATGAGGATTAATCGGAAGAGGACCAAAGTGTGGGGAAACAGTGAAATAACAAAGGCTGTTAGATTGGGATGGAAGATTACTTGGGCAGCAGCATAATAATAAATGGAGTAGATTAGTAAAGCCAAGAAAGAGGAATATATTTATGAATATTAGAAATATTGGTTTGGATGGAGTGTGGCTTTATATGTTGGTCCCGAAACGTGGACGGTAGGATTTTGCATAGAAGAAAGGAATAGAAACTTTTGAAATGTCTTGCTATAGAAGAATGAGATAGGCAGCTAGAGAAGATAACCAGGAATTTGTAGGTAGAATAAGAGAAGAATGAAGCAATATAGAGGGATAAATTAATAGGCCACCTTTTTTTGAGACATGGAGTGGGGGCGGGGGAGTCTTGTATAATTAGCATTAGAGGGAAGGAACAGACGACGGGAAGCCGAAGACGGAATACGTTGCTGGGAAGAGATTTAGGGAGGCTGTTTGCGTGACGTTGTTATTTTAGAAATGAAAAAAGGCTTGTATACAATAGGTAATAAAATTTTCATAATTATCTATGATCTGGCTGTGGGCCGAAGGAAATTAAATCAAGCACCGCGATCGCGATGTCACCGGACTCACTCTCTTCCGTTTCTTTCTCTTTTCTCTCTTTCTCCCCTCCCCGTAGACTGGTGTCTACTACCAAATAAATCCTACTGAGTAGAGTAAATTCTTTGCATTAAATGAAATAAAGTGTAACTCTTACTTTATAAAAAATAACTTCTGGGTAATTTAAACATGGAAGGAAATTAAACGAAGCACCACGATCGCGATGTCGCCGGACTCCGTCTCTCTTTCTCTATCTTTCTTTCTCTTTTCTTTCTTTCTTTCTTTCTTTCTTTCTTTCTTTCTTTCTTTCTTTTTTTTCTCTTTTTTTTTCTTCTTCTTTCTTTTCTTTTTTTCTTTCTTTCCTTTCTTTTTCTTTCTTTCTTTTCTTTTTTCTTCTTTTCTTTTTTTTCTTTATTTATTTTTTTTCTTTCTTTTTTTTCTTTTCTTTTTCTTTCTTTTTTTTTCTTTCTTTCTTTTTTTTCTTTTCTTTCTTTCTTTTCTTTTTTGTTTTTTCTTTCTTTTTTCTTTCTTTTTTTTTTTTTCTTTTTTTTCTTCTTCTTTCCTTTTTTTTTCTTTTTTTTCTTTTTCTTTCTTTCTTTCTTTTTTTCTTCTTTTCTTTTTTCTTTTTTCTTTTCTTTTTTTTTTTCTTCTTTCTTTCTTTTTTCTTTCTTTTTTTTTTCTTTTTTTTTTTCTTTCTTTTCTTCTTTTTTTTTCTTTCTTTTTCTTTTCTTCTTTTTTTTTTTCTTTTTTTCTTTTTTTTTTTTTTTTTTCTTTTTCTTTTTCATTGTCTTTTTTTCTTCCTTTATCTTTTTTCTTTTTCTTCTTCATTCTTCTTTCTTTTTCTTTTTTTTTCTTCTTCTGTTTTTTCTTCTTCTTCTTTCTTCTTTTTCTTATTCCTGTCTTTTTTTTCTTCTTCTTCTTTTTTCTCTTTTTTTTCTTTGCTTCTTCTTCTTTTTCTTTTCTAGATTTGACTGCTGCTAGCACTCAACGTCATCGGCATTTCCTATCCTTGGTATGTTTAGCATCATTGTAGCGTTCTGTTTCGGGGATGGGGTCCTGTGTGTTTGATATTGTCATGTATCTCTTTTGACTATATGGGACCTTCGCTCTCCCGAGTATAACCAGTAATAGAGATTATGAGAGCTCAGCTCGTGATAGTTATATGTGATATATTGGAAATAGACAGATGATTTGTACTATACGTTCTGAGTGAAGTTGAGATTTAGTTGTATGAGTTGGCAAGCGATAAGGTAGTAGAGTATAAGAAGAGAAGAAGGAAGATGGTAAGAGTTAAGAATGGGAAGAAGAGAATGAATGGGGGAGGAGAGAAAGGAAAGGAGAGAGAAAGGAAAGGAAGACGAAAGAGAAGAAAGGAGAAAAGAAAGAGAGTGGGTAAGAAAGAAGTAAGAGAAAGGAAAGAGAAGTGGAAGCAGAGAAGAGAAAGAGGACGATAGAGAAAGAAGGAAGAAAGTGGAGAAGAGAAAGATAGAAAGGGATAAAGATAATCAATAAAGTCAACTGCCCGTTCCCTCTCGTCTCCTGGGAGTCTCCCTCTCTGTGTAGCTCCGCTACCGAAGTGCCGCTCCTCGGCCTGTCACCGTGCCCTCGCCGACCCATCCCAGTCCCGAGAAAGGAGGCGCTGAGGCCTCACCTAGCGAGACCCGACAGGCACGCGACCGGACCACTAGCTCCCCGCGACCCGCCCGCGGCCCGGGCGGGGCGGCGGCCCGGCCCGCGCCGCGGCCCGCCCGAGCGGCCCGGGCCCCGCACGCGCGCGGCCAGGCGCGCGCCCGCGGGCCGGCGAGGGGCGGGCCGCACGTCCCGCGCGGGCGCCGCGGCGGGCCCGGGGGCCCGGGCGCCCGGCCCCCGGAGGGAGGGGGGGGGGGATGGGGGGGGGGGGGGGGAGGGGGGAGGGCGGGGGGAGAGGGGGGGAGGTGGGGGGTGGGGGAGGGGGAGGGAGGAGGGGAGGGGTGGGGAGGGGGGGGGGGGGGTGGGGGAGGGTAGGGGGGAGCGGGGGGAGGAGGGGGGAGGGGGAGAGGGGGAGGGAGGGAGAGGGGGGGGGGGGGGGGGGGGGGTGGAGGGGGGGAGGGGGGGAAGGGGTGGGGGGGGGGGGGGGGAGGGGAGGGGGGGGGGGGGGGGGGAGTGGGGGGGTGGGGAGGGGGGAGGGGGGAGGGGGGAGGGGGGGGAGGGGGGGGGGGGGGGGGGGGGGGGGGGTGGGGGGGGGGGGGGGGGGGGGGGGGGGGGGGGGGGGGGGGGGGGGGGGGGGGGGGGGGGGGGGGGGGGGGGGGGTGGGGGGGGGGGGGGGGGGGGGGGGGGGGGGGGGGGGGGGGGGGGGGGGGGGGGGGGGGGGGGGGGGGGGGGGGGGGGGGGGGGGGGGGGGGGGGGGCGGGGGGGGGGGGGGGGGGGGGGGGGGGGGGGGGGGGGGGGGGGGGGGGGGGGGGGGGGGGGGGGGGGGGGGGGGGGGGGGGGGGGGGGGGGGGGGGGGGGGGGGGGGGGGGGGGGGGGGGGGGGGGGGGGGGGGGGGGTGGGGGGGGGGGGGGGGGGGGGGGGGGGGGGGGGGGGGGGGGGGGGGGGGGGGGGGGGGGGGGGGGGGGGGGGGGGGGGGGGGGGGGGGGGGGGGGGGGGGGGGGGGGGGGGGGGGGGGGGGGGGGGGGGGGGGGGGGGGGGGGGGGGGGGGGGGGGGGGGGGGGGGGGGGGGGGGGGGGGGGGGGGGGGGGGGGGGGGGGGGGGGGGGGGGGGGGGGGGGGGGGGGGGGGGGGGGGGGGGGGGGGGGCGGGGGGGGGGGGGGGGGGGGGGGGGGGGGGGGGGGGGGGGGGGGG
>CM067382.1:64282182-64398688 GCA_034510155.1 Eucriotettix oculatus | reverse complement strand
CGAACGAGAGGTTCATGATCGCGAGATTCTGTACGAGGAGTAGTCCCATCGAAGTGGAGTGTGGATGAGGTAATAGCCGAGGGGGAGACGCAGCCAGAGGATGGCTTCCGGGGGGGGACCTAATGACACCTGACGTAGATACCGACGGAGATGTAGTGTTACCATCTATCGGAGATAGCGACTCCGTGACGACCTGTGCCCCCCCCCCGGTCGATAAAAGAAGGTCGTGAGCAAGATTGCCGACCCTGACCCCGCATGATACAGAGCCACCTGCAAATACCCAGCACGGTAGTGGAGAGCCAAGAACCAAGATCCGGCAGTATGTGTCCGACGGGGGTTCAAGATCATGGTGACTTCACAACACTCTGAACAGACTCTACTAGCCAAACGTCGACTGCTCGAGTGCGCTGTTGAGGCAGTGAAGAGCATGGTTGACTGCGGAGGCGAGCGTGGTCCGCGCAGATGAGTACCACGCAGACAAAATCCCATACGAGAGGACGAGGTGCAACTGATGGATACCTTCTCCCTCTAGACGCCCTACGCTCCTGAGCTTTTAGACCGAGAGGTCGAGGAAGCAGGAGGACCTCCGATATCCGGAGAATGTACTAGACCAGGCCCCCTCAAGACGCATAATCCGAAGAGGCATGTTAACATGGTGACGTGGAGAGAGACTCGTAGAGCCTAGTCGGACAATATTTGGCCCCTGTGTCGGCTATGGAGCCGAAACCGTGAGGGAAGCGATACGGCGGGAAAGAAGAATAGGTTGTTGCACATGGAGCACTCTTCACCCCCCTCTCGACGCCGACGAACAACTTGTCACCGTGATGAGAGTTGCAATGCACGAGACGGTCTACCAGCACGAAGCGAGTACGGAATAGACCAGCAGCGATTCGAACTGTACGAGAGTGTAACGAGAGAAGAGATCCCGAACGACTGGACGCATGAACGAGAGAGTTGCGGTGGATCTTGTTCAAAGATTGCAATGTAGGAGAGAAGCCATTCCCGGTAATGGGGTGGACAGATCTCGCACGCGAAGCCGAACCGAAGAGAGCGATATCCCACTCAGAACGACCTTCCTCGTCACATCCATTGGCACCGGCAACGAGAGAAGTGTGAACCTGGTTGCTCGCAACAGACGCTCGCCAGAAGTGAGGAGACCTCCACGAACGTGCACGTGGGTCGAGATCCGGACCCTGCAGTAAATGCGGGACGTATGTAGTGAGGTGACGCAGTCGCAGAGTACGGGAGAGACCAAGATTCCGGCAAACAACATTGACAAACCCACTCTCATAGATATGACGCATTTCGAGGTAGAGCGGAGGCTCTCATGAGTAACATAGCACCCACGCGATTCTGCACCGCAGCGACGAGTGACCCATAATACTGAGAGGTAGCACTGTAAACCTGTAGAGGATGCGTCCAGAACCACGTCGACGACAATGAGAATCTCTTCCCTAGGGGATGGGAAGAGGCCCAAAGAGGACGAGTCGCACGATGACGAGTAGAGGGCGAGCCCTTCAAGGATTAGAGCAAGAACGAAGAGAAACCCGATTCATTGTACACGCCACTCCACAGAAGATCCAACAGTCGAACCGCGAGAAGAGGACCAGATGAGCGTACCGAGCGACGCAGCGGGGAGACAGCCACCGCAGTCCGAAGGTGAGTTGTGCCAGGAACGAATGCGGAATAAGAGTTAGCTGAACGAGTGCATTATGTGAAAGGATTGTGAGCTGAACGATATGGCATGTATCGAAAAACGTTAGCCGAGCCTCTGCTTCTCTAGAGAATTCCGGTTCAGGTGATAGATCCTGATATGAGGAATGCGATCGTGTGCTAGAGAATTGATGTTGTGCAGACAACTAACCCGAACGGCAAGTGATCCAGTGAGACGGGAGGGAAACAAAACAGCCGCAGCATGTGACTTAGAAGGCATCGATATGACGATCAAATCCGACGTAAGCTTTGAGAGATTAAGGAACGAGACCAGTTGACTAGTGAAAAGAAGTGATTGGTTAGTGCGAATGAAGAGTATATGGAGAGTGAGCAAAGAAGATGAGCACGACCGAGACCCAAGCGGGGTGCAGGGGGAACGCTACAGTCTCAAAGGGAGAGCGCGATGAGTAGTCACTTTGGTACAGGGTTACCCGGGAGAGGAAATGAGTCAGATCGAGAGCCCCCATCGAACGACAGTCACACCGTCGGGCCGAGAGAACGAGGAGAGGCTAGGTTCCGCCGCCCCCCTTAGTTGACGAAAAATAAGCAACCGACCCTGGGGGGGGGGGCAGCGGAAGTAGTCACGGAGCTGAATCATGAGAGAGCACGAGGCACCCGGACGACCAGAAGTTGGATCGTACTGGGAAGACGAAGGTCAGGACCGGACGGATACGGAGAACTGATTCCGAGGGACGCTCTCCCTTTCAGCTCTGTCCTGTCTGATCGAGACGCAACCGTGACACTACCTCGAGTACTGACGTACTGGAGGTAGGCGGACAAGTGATGCCTACAGATTGATCGGCCCCCATTTGGTAAGCAATAGACTGTGAGAGTGCGACGCAGATTCAGATGTATCTCGGATTTGGAGTTCCTCACCCGGACTGGCGGTCTGACCTCCAGAGATCATTCTTTGCGGGTTGAGCTTTGACGCCTCCAACTCTCGCACGTCTGGGATTTAGGAGGGCGAGCAGATCGTGGATCGCCCGAGTCTGTGGACTGTGTCCTTGAGCAGAGATGATGAAAGTGATTGTGTGAGGTAGGAGACTAGCCATAAGTTGACCGGAGATCGCCCACGTGGAGAGAGAGAGGAGACGGGGCGAGGAGAAGAATGGCCACGGCAGTATCCGATGCTTTATGGGATAGAACGCCTAAATACATAAAAAATAACCCAAGAGGAGATGTGAGAGAGAAGAATTCTGAAGATTGCAACCTGAGTACCCAGCTTCAAAATAAAAATGATAGTTACACATACAGACTGAGATTACAAATAATATAGAGCACAGATAAAGATCATATACAAACAAGACAAGAATGAAGAATCAACGAGACTGTTGTGATCTGAAGACGGCGTCAAGGTTATAATGCGGAAGAGACCACATGAAGGAGCTGACCCCTGATTGAGGTTATGATAGATCTAGGGAAGAGTAGACCCGCTGTAGACGTACATCTACACTCGAGGGCAGGCTCCCCAGAGAGTGCTATGTTGTCGGCTAGTTGATGCAGCTAAGAGGGCTACCCGAACGTCCGCACATCGCACACTCGACATTGATCTATGAGCACTCACACTCCTAAGCAAGCATTCGACGGCGACGGCAGAGGGAGATTTCATCGGACCGTGACGAAGATTGAGACGCCCCTCAGCCTAGTAATGACGAGAGTAAATTGCACAGGATGACGAAGATTGAGCGAGTACGAAGACCTGTAAATGATACAATGATAAATTCTGGAGGTATTAATGAGAGAAAAAAACTCACCACAAGATACTCACAAAATACAAAGAGGAGCACAACTAGATAGATATAGAGGACCAAGAGACGCCGACCTCTAGAGGCGGGGGGACGGGGTAGCACCGATCTACGGGAACGAGAGGAGCATTAGATCGGGTCGTCCAATGATTTGACTACAAGAGCAGAGTATAGACCTTTGAGATCTCGCAAAGCCTACCACGATGTAAAAGAGACCAAAAACCGCTGTAGGACGGAAGTCCACATTTGGAACGGACCCATCCTAACGGGGGGGGGAGCGATAGCAGAACAGCCTGTGAAGCCTGTTAGGATCATGACGAGCCGCTAGATGCAGAGACC
Organism: Eucriotettix oculatus; assembly: GCA_034510155.1. NCBI lineage: Eukaryota > Metazoa > Arthropoda > Insecta > Orthoptera > Tetrigidae > Eucriotettix > Eucriotettix oculatus. Next base: position 64,394,891 of record CM067382.1, on the reverse strand, counting down.
TATGAAGATAACGTAAATCGCCCACGACCACGAGTAGACAGATGATCATGAACAGAGAAACCTTATTTCCAACAGTGTGTGTAGCTTGAGAACAACCTGAAGATGCGATCGCGAGGGAACGAGAAGAAACTACTAAGAGTAAAGAGCCTAGATCGTCGTGGAGGAGCAAACTGAACTGAATCCCGTCACGTACACAGAAACTTTAGATACATGCATCGATGAGTGCGGATCTTGCGAGAGATGTAGAGTAAGTGAATTCAATACTCCTGCCGAGATGATTGAGGTAACGCTCACGGTATCAAGTCTAAACGTGGCAAGTGGGGAAAAGAGCGAGAGGGTGAATGTGACAGAAGATTGCCACTAAATTCCATACAACGTAGGGATTGCTCCCAGTCTACCCGAGTAGGTAGGCCAGTTGTGCTCGAGTGAAGTAGTTGCGATATCATAGTTACTGGAAGAATCGATTCGAGACATTTCACAGAAAGAGAGAGGGGGAAAGATTGGCATCCGTACACGAGTAAGAGTCGCATACCAAATTTTTGGAAGCTAGGACAAGAGATGAGTCCAAGCCAAGTAAAACAGAAACACACTCGATCCGAATGAACGTAGACCTGTGAACCTCGTAAGAGACGATATCAGGTACTGATGCTAGTCAAACACCGAATGATGTCAGAAAAGACCCGTGAGATGAGCAAGAAGTTGCATCAGCGACCTGAGCATCCCTGACGAGTAGCCCTGATGACCCTGTCCAAACAACCCGGTCCCAGCACTCCCTGATTTGCTTCGTAGAACCAGAGTTAGATGACGAGGCAGGTTCTAGCGTGCTCATGCGACGCCCAGGACCGGAGTGGCACTGTAGTCCTGACCCACTTTTTCACGCGAAACGTATACGATGTACGCGGCGGTGCTGGTTCACCGAACCGTACCCTCCACGGGAGTGCCACAAGTGTGTGCACTGCGGCCATAGAGATGGGAGATTGATATTTTTCGCTTCACGGGAGCGTTGGACGACGGGTCAGCACATTATCATCCATCCTAGGTATAACAGGTTCCTACACATCCACAATCAACATTACTCTATTCAAACTTCGTAATTGTTTAACCTTACCAATTTTTACATTTTTGACAAAAAATATTCGTGATTTATTACATCGATAAATATGGCGTATAGAATTTTTGAACGACAGTTAATTTCTGGCTACCCACCTTTGTATGGACTATCGAGTTTTGATCATCAACGTGTACACTAAACATAATTAACATTATGGATAACGTTTACCTGTAATATTCACCCAGAATAGCTTTAATAACCACTAACTACCGTCGCGCTCGATGCAGGACCCATCATTCTAAAAAGGAATTGAATTTTAGATATTTACCAAAATTTAAATGGACGTCTATCGCTAATCCGTCTCAGTGAACGCGGTAGTAACCCGCCACCAATATCTGCTGCAAACACCGTCGGTGACTCCAGACAATGCGCTCAAATATTCACCTCTGCCCAGCCGTCACCCCACTGCTCGCCTTATTGTTTACCCTGTGAAGCGTAGAAACAAACACAACAGACTGATCGCTCCCGTCTCTCAGCAACGACGATACGGTAAAATATTCTCTCGAAGCTCGACACGAGATGAGAAGAGAGAGAATCAACGTAGAATTCCTCCGATCGCACCTGGTATAGTTGTTACTTTTACGTCACTAGTATAGAACATCATCTCTTACCAGAAACTCTATAAATTCCTACGTTTTTCGTAAAGCAAATGAGGAGGAGGAAGGAGGCAGCACTGATTAATTTAATATAAGCATATCTTACATACAATATCATTCCCCTATCTCTCCCTCTACCTCTTATTCTAAAGCAACCCGCCTGTTGTGAGATGTTTATTGTCTAACATACATAAGAAAAACATAATCATAAGGAACTATAAACTATAATAAACAGTCCTAAATTAAAATATAGACAGCCACGAACACTCACGAAACACAAAACACTTGGAAGCACGTCGGTATGGTCCAAAACTATTTCTAACGTCATACGATACAAACCTAATGCCTAATATCTCTACACATTTAATTTTTTTCTGTAAACAGGTACGGACGTAAGAGGTAATTCCTATCGGTGCGTATCTCGGTGTATAACTGGCCAAGATTAGTCTTTAGGTTCCTCGACAGTTTCATCCCTAACGCTCGGGTCTCCTGCGTGTGACCGTCAGGTTCCAAAATACTTTTCCATCTAGAAGATCGAACAACTAACTAGTTTACGTTCTCCTTCCTATAGCCCTAAAAATACAAGAGATATAGATCCAAGTCTATATTATCCCTCTCCTCGTTATTAACCCATATAATTTAACTTACATGTCGCCTATTACTTCACTTGTACTTTTAAATCTTAATGTATATATACGTTGTTGAATTTAATGAATCACAAGCCTGTTGAAGGTTTTTTGGACTACGAACTCGTAAGATACATGACGTCAACGATACGTGGCAGAGTATGTTTACATGACAGTTATGAATTTCTTTTGGTAGTAAATCGTGACTCTCTTGCTGTTTAATATTTTATAACCAGTGAACTTGGTTAAATATTAGGTAATCACTTTAACTCTTTTTTTTTATCTATATTATTGACCTACATTTCTACACGAGATAATATACGGACCTATACCTAAACTATTACGCTTTCTCCAGTGTGAATTTGCATACATACTCACTAATATTTTAATTTATGTTTATATTCTCAATTGCGTTTCTTTTTATGATTAAAACATTAAATTATCCAATATGATAACTCTGATGTGTAAACTATAAGGTCAACCAGCAACACAAGAGCACATCTTCGACCCCCATCAATACGATACCACCTGTTTTACTCTAAACCCGTCACCCACGTTTACATCATCATGGAAGTTCTAGAATATCTTTGGTCGTCAATGCTTGATCTTTTGCCTGTTTCAATTTATAATCCGATGAGGTATTTTAGTTTTAAAATTATCTTTTTGTTATCAATTCAAATAGCTGAATCATTCAACATCTGACGCTAACCATCCCTTCTACGTATTACCAAGGTGAAGTCGTTTATTCACTACTTATAATTTCTTGGTAAACTTCACTTAGGTTTATCTATGTCATGTAATAAAAAATATTCTAAAATACACTTGGTCTTTGACTCACACTCGCAGCATAGATCACAATTGATCGACCCCGCAATCAGATGATACTCTCGGTTTTCAACCGTCACTCATAGTCACTAAAATATCTCTCGAGGCTCACATAGCAAGATTTTCTCTTTCTCGCCAAAAAAATTAAAAAGATAACACTCTCCCTAATACGTGTATGTGGCTTTTCTTTTATTTACCCTATGTCAGCTAAATTAAAATATTAGGTATTTGACCTAAATGTTTAAGCGTACGAGAGGATTATACTAAATATTACTTTCAGTTCTTCTTTAAGATTACCTCTAAACATTCTCAGCTACATCTAAACTTGTATTGTAAAAAGAAAATAATAAAATGTTGTATGATTTTGTTTGTTTGCTAGTTTCTACTCGTTCTTTGGATCGCTTTTCTGATCCTGGTACCTCACTTGACTATTCAACCTCTATAGAGCGCTCGTACACCATATCGATATTTTTCCACCCTGACAGATCGGGCTTGTGAGGTTCATGGCCGAACCGTCCTCAACCTACAAACCGCATCTGCCTTCTCACTAGTAACCGTCTCTGGACTGCACAAAAACCCAGGAAGTTTACCAAACGCGATGTGTGGCCCCCCATGGACCTTAATTAATACCAGTCCGCTCCTTAATGTTTCGAGTAACCACGTTGAAAGAAAGAATATATTTTTTTATTGGAATATACTGGATTATAAGGGAGGAAGTAAAATTAGTTATTCTTTAATCTACTACAAGAGACCCATAATATACACACCGATATAATAAAGAAACATACAAACTAATTAATATTAAATAAATTGGACGCGGTTTGATAAGGAAAACAAAACTTTACGTTAATTGGCTACAGTTAATATTTAAAAATATCTCAAGAAATCAGACGGAGACAGAATCAAATTTACTATAAACGTTCATTTTTTTTTCGTGATTTGAATTAATTCTCTGAGGTGCACCGCCATAAAGTCACTCTCGACATACCGAGAAACAGCGAACAGAAAACAGGGTCCACCGTAAAAACGTGGGTAAAAAATGCTAAAGTAAATCACTCAACTATGAGGCGGCCCGAAAGGTCGTTTACGTAAAAGCTACTTTAATATGCAAATATACTATGACAATCTTTATTCTTAAGAATCTCATTATTTAATATGACAAGCGATAGACCCGAGAAGATAAAAGTTAAAATATGGATAAATATCAGGTGGAGAGAGAAAAAATGTTTGATAATACGCCAGGATGTGAACGAATTAAAAAATCCCTCTGCTACGATGACTATTCTAGGCTAGTTCCAGGGGTACTTCCACACGCCGTCATTGAAGAAGTCGATGATGGGAAAAAAAACACAATATAAAATGTAACTTAAGTGTTCATGGAGATAATGAGCACAAACATATGAGGATTCAGCTTAGAGAATAGAAACCAAGGGTTATCGGATATAGAATAGTTCGAATCATAGTAGCAATGGTTCGCTTAGTACTCGTGGGGAAGGAAAGTTTCTCGGGCAGACACATCAATGGACGACTAGCTGCAGGGATTCAGGACGGGCAAGGAAAAAATGAATTCTACGTTAACCTCGAGCATATAATAAGTGATGGAAAATATTGGTAGATTTTAAAGTATAACAGAGGATTATAGGGAAGAGCGTTGTACAATAGTGGAGGACCCTTTGAAGGGAATAAATATAATAGGCAAACTATTATTGAGGTGTTGTTAAAATTCTAAGAATTGGAGTGAAGTGAACGGCAAACGAGGGAGATTTGAGGAGCATGTGCCAACTACAGGTGGCTGGATTCGGAGATTGATAAGGATTGCTGCAAGTATATGGTTCGTTTAGCTTTTGGGGGGCTTGGATCGGAAGAGGACCACCATTTTAATTCACGGATCACACCAAACTTATTTATATCATCTATATTTATTTATTAGTGTAATACCTTCCAACTTTTTAGTTCTTTATCTCCTTATTGCTGCGGTGTACTCGAGACTTACACACTCACTCTCAGTTTCTCCCTCCTCTCCAGACCCACCGCTCCACACTCACTAACGTTTTCATTACTCATTATCATTCTGGTATTTTTTTAGCAAATGTCTCTAAACCGTTATTATTTACCTACCAAGTAAAACTCAATCTCATTTTCCCCGCTTTTAAAAATACAACTTTCTCTTTACTCACTTTTTACTCAATGTTTCTTACTAGCTAGACTCCCATTGATGTGTATTCCCGTTCAACTCTTGACCTTATTATTAGTTATCTCTAATGAAGATTCTTCAACCTTTCTATCACCTCTCATACGTCTCTAGATCAAATAATCGGGTTGGTTTTTCCATCCTAGTTTTATTTCCTCGAAAAACATGTTCAAATATTAGAGTTACTTTTTTTTTTTTTTACGTAAACATTTCATCCATTTTTCTTATTTCTTTTTTTATTACTGGCGGATCTTTTCATAGTCCAGAGATTCAGACCTCCCTTTTCACTTTGTTTTCTCCCACCACCCTTTAAACCACCTGCTACCTCCTGCACACCCTCTCCACCCATATACTACCGTTCATCTCTCCACTCTGGTATTTTATGCAAATGTAATTAAACTGAATATATCTACGCAAGGAAAAACAATTCTTACCATAATAATTTACATTACAATTTTCAATTATTTGCTTAAGTATTGTACACTATCCCCTCGATGTTCATTTGGAACAATATTATTATGATTCAAATTTTATATATATCCTCCTTATCGTATAGGGAAACTAATCACATACTTATAATACTCTTATCGCTTGATATCTAGGGTTCTCTTCTATCAGCTAGATTTTAATTCTCCCTCGAAACAAATTTTACATACGTCTATTTTTAATTTCTTATCTTCTTCCGTTCTTATAATTCCCTATTCATCCATTTTTTATTACTGGTGGTGCTCACAGAGATTCAATCCTCAAATAGTTATCCCTCTCCACCCCTTCTCCCCCCACTTCATCTACCGTTTCTATGTTTTCTTTCAGGTATCTTTTAATTTCCGCAGGTAAGCTACAATTGCAAAGCCGCGCACTAGGGCATATTATCAGTGGATCTAAATGTCTATCAAAATCGTTATAACCGAATTATCTTGCACACCAAAGCTAAAACACAATTTCTTAACCACTAATTCTTTCTCTTTACACAATTTCTTATTTGGCCTCTCGGTTACGACTCCATGAATTGATGTTCAACTTTGACGCAGACTTATTATTATATTAGATTCTTTTTATAATCATTTCACGGATCAGGACATAAACCTCACTTCTAACATCTCATCAGCTGCTATCATTATTCTGGGTTGGTTTCATCGCTCTAGGAGATTTAAATTCGAAACAAAATGTAAACGTGGATATATTATTCAGTTTTCAATCGCTAATTCTCATCCATTCTTATTATTTTTTTTTGTCCTGCGCAGGTGGCCCAGTGGATTCACCTCCTCTAGTTTCCTCACCCCTTCATCCAACCACTCCCACACTAACAACTACGTTACATACTTCCGCTGGTTTTTTCATGACAAATGTTTTAGACAACCGAACTAGTCCTTGATATCCATAGTAAAATCCACCTTTTCTTATACCTAATTCTATCTTGTCAATTTTCTAATTAAGCTTTAGGTAGTATCCTGATATGTGTTCAACTTGAACCCAATTACTTATATTCAGATCTTCCATGCGTTTTTTCACCTTACGTATCTAGGAAAATAAAATCTCTACTTCTAACTCTCAATCAGCTTGATTACCTTTTTGTGGTTGGTTCTCATCAGCTAGATTCATTAACTATCAGAAATATATTTATAACTGTTATTATTTATTTTTTATAGATATAAGTACTACTACATCTTAAGCGGCCGTGTTCTTTTTACTTATCGGCTGGTGTTCCAGCAGAGTCACTCACCTCTAGTTTCGTCCCACCCCTTGCAACAACTCCTCCACCTCTCCATCACCCACAACCAACACACTACGTTCATTGTTATCTCTCGGTCCAATTTTTATGCAAAATGTACCGTAAACTGAACTCATCCTATACCAGAGAACAAAAGCATATTCTTTACCTACTTCTCTTCTTTACATATTTTCTTAATTTGCTTCAACGTCAGATCCCATATCTGTTAATTCTTATTAGACCATTATTATTAGATCTCTTTACTATTATTCTCATCAGGACAATATAATATACGCACTTCTCTTACTCTCATCGTGCATAATCTTAGCCGGTCGGGTTTCTCATCAGCCTTGATTTACAATCCGAATAAATTTGTAAATTGATATATTTTTTTAAAGTTTTCGTAATTAATTCCATTTTTATTTTCCCTTTCTTTTACTGGCAGGGTGCCAGAGTTTCACTCACTTCTAAGTTTCCTCCCCTACCCTCCCCTCATCCCACCCCGACACTTCACCGTTCAACTAATGTCACTGGAATCAAATCCTGGTGTTTTTATGCATCAATTGTCCTAAATCCGCAATATCATATACTCTCCATCGTTATAAACACATTCTTCACCCTAAAATTCCGTCTTTACACAATTTCGTAATTTGATTTCTCAGTTGATCCCTCTGATTGAGTATTGTTCACATTTGACCAATTAATTTATTATATATATCTCTCTCATTCATGCTTCATGTTAATCAGGAATTAATCTTCTCACTTCTAACTTTCTTTCGCAATCATGCATAATCCTAGGGGGTTTCTTCCATCCGCTATGATATTTAATTCAGAAAAAATTTAAATAGTTATTTATTTATTTTTTCGTTAAATTCATCCATTTTTATTTAGTTATTCTTTTTCTGGACGGTGCTTACGCCACAGCACAACCCCTAATACACCAAATTCCACATCTCTAGTTTCCTTCCCACGCTCAAACAATTACGTTCACTTGTTCCCATCTCGGGTATGTTTTATTTCTTCGCTCGTACGCCGTAAGCATCTGAGTCGTTTCTTCCGGAACGGCCAGCGCTAGCATTTTCTTCTCCACCCTCGTTCGATAGGGTCGGCTTTGATTTTTATGACCAACACCGCCAATACACGAATCACCTCCCGGAACTCGTCCGCAGGGACTTCTTCATCCAGACCTTATCAAGCGCACACTGGCGCCGGTGGATTCTCAAGAGTTTGAATATAATAATTTTCCCCCCCTCCCCCTCTCATCACGAACCCTAAAACCACTCCATTTTTAAAGTTGACTGACTTTTCTGCACAAAGAACTTTTTTTTCCCCAGCGTTGTCACTGTGTTTGCTGTGGAATCTGTTGCCGCTGCATTCACGTCACAGGCCCCCCTTCCCCACGCCCTTACCTATACCCCGCTTACCCCTCGGGTCCCACACCCCCCCCACGCCGGAGGAAGACGTGGCCCTGCATTTTACGCAGCGTCTCTGTTCTGGGAAATCTCATCCGGGCGGGCGGGCTGTGTGTCGTGGGGGGATACCACCTATCAAGGTAGGTGCCCCCCTTCAATCTCGTGCCGCACCCACGTATGGTCGGGCCTCGATGATCCCAAATGGTGGCTCGGTCCCTCACTCACATCACCTCCCTCCCTGAAAACCTCATTTTCATCTGTTTTAAGACAGACATAGAGACTATTCCTACATATAGATTAGAGACGGCCTTGTGACGTCTCCCCTACCCCCCCGGTTAGGGTTGTTAAACCTGCCTCTTCAAATTGAACCCACGATAGAATTACTCACGATCGTTGGAAAACGTTCATCGCCTCTCTCCAAAATAATGGTTACCTTCGAAATAATAAAAGAAAAGAATCAATTATATGCCTTTTCACTCATTTCACTGTTGATAATAATGTCCGTTTATATTAGCTAACTACGATTCGAAAACGTGCCTACAATAGTGTTTCTCTCATATTCACTCCACCTATTGCTAATTCGATTACTATATGCCTTATATTTATAACTTGGAAAAGTTATAACTCGTATTATAAAAACCCACCTATATCCCATAGATCTATCCCCTACAGAAGAAGAGAAAGCACACAAGCTTCATGGATGTTCGATGAATGGTGGAATCTAGATCAGTCAGAGACTCAACTTTACCATCACATAGTTTTACCAAGATTGCTCTCTTATTTAGAATATTAAAAATATATAGACCCATCAAACATATGACGATTCTATTTATAACGTATTAAAGATTATATTTCCCCATATGCATGATAACTATCCGAGAGAAGCAATTGTCACAAGCTTGTCATGGTTTGATGGATGTCTGTAGGAACACGAGTCCAGGATTTTTATCGCTCATCTTACGTTTTATCAGATTGCTTTTTAATTTTATGTAATAATACTGCACAATTTTCCTATACTATGTAAAACGACAGTCGAATAAAATTTCTTTCTTACTTCACCACTGAGTTCACTTCCCTCCATTGAGATAACCAGAAGGCGAAGCACGAAAAGGCTCTCAAGGATGATGGATGATGTGGTACACGAAATGGGTTTCTAGAGATTTCATACACCATAAGTTTTTACATCAGATTGCATTATTTAATATTAAATATACTAACTCTGCAACCCTATTCACATTAATATTATAAAGTATAAAATCATAATTCCACTTGAATTCTTTCATTATTGTCTGATAAAGCAACGCGTAAAGCATTACCAAGGGCTGTATGGATGTGGCACCACGAGTCTGTGTTTTCTACACAATAGTTTTACACAGATCTGTTCTATTAATATTAACAATTAATCGCAATTGTTTCATTACATTATAAGTATAAAATACCATTATCACATACGCTTGATCTATCCGACAATTCTCGACAGGTGGCACGCATAACTCAGCTTCCAAGGTCTGTGATGTTGGTACACAAGACGTCAGAGATTTTTTACACATCATAAGTCTAGGTTGTGTAACTTTTCTTCTAATCATTAAAAAATTAACTGTAACTATTTCATTAATTTTTTAACTATCTAATATTAAGAATTTTCTTTATCGTTCAATACATGAAGACTAACAACCCTTCTGAAATATGATCTACTATTTTTATATTTGTTCAAATATAATTATTCTTTACTATAAAATATGATAAATATTTTTACATGCTATAGCTAACAAAAATTTGTTTTGTTTCTAAGAATGTTCTTTCATATATTAATAGATAATATCTAACCCCTATGTTGATTACATTTCTTGCCTACATAAATTCTTCAAGCAGAGTAGATGGGAGTAGAAGTTCCCAGGCCCCGTAGAGTAATGTAACCTTATTATGTATAGTTCAATTATTTGATCTTGTAACGGGATTAGCTTCTTAATTGTTTCTAATGGTGGTGGGAGTTTATTCTAAAATGATGCTAATAGGCCTTGCCAATTATGGATTACACCCGCTTTTGTATACGGCCTAGAGACTTTCACCTTCCGTCCCTTGTGCTAAATTGTTTTTAACTAATATAGGGGGGCTTTAAATAATTTATGTCCAACTTTATATAATTTGTCTTTTTTGCTGCCTTTCATTCGGGCGATGTTGTAGCAAAGCCCAGGATATATAGCTCGCGCCTCAAAAAGCTACTCTTGTTTTTTACTCTTCGTCGGCCGGGTTTATATTATTGTCCTATTGACGTCGGGACCCTTTCACGAAGCGTGTCGTTAGATGTCACGTTCAACTACCAGTACTTGCATCACTAACATCTAATTGTTAAAGATACATCTTTGGCTTTATAACTGTACTGTTTTGTATCCCCGTAATCATATGTAGAGACGTAACAATCCTCTAGCGAAAATATTCGGCGACCCACGCTAATTTTGGGCATGACTGGCGACCACGAATATGCTTCTTTGGATATATGCCATTCGGCAAAAACGGGCTTTGAGAGATAACACCACCATATCAATTCTCATTATAATTAATTATATATATAATATTCCCATATAAACACTAGAATTTATACATTTCTGCTTCAATAATCTTGAATATCTTTTTAATAAGTAATATTTTTATTAACTATTTACTAATATATATTACTTACCGCTTGAAATATGTTCAGAAATTCTGCACACAAAAACACAAAATAATTATATAATCTACTCTCACACAACTCCGGACCATGCCCATAGTTACATTGACTCCCTCGATTAGCAAATATCTATTTAAAAATAAATGATGGTATCTATATATCCCCGTTCTTTATGCCGGTTCCATGTTCTCTACCCCTTATTTATTATCAAAGTACTTAAAGCTTTTTAAACCTAACGACCACTATTTATGTAACACACTCTGTCTAATTCATCAGGACCATCGCAGGTATGCATATACTGAATGGAGGAAGGGGATCATCGGTTCAGCTTTCGTTAAATCGTATTTAATCGATCTCTTCAACGTTGTTCTGCCCCAAACCCCTCTCCATCCTTTTTTATGGAGTAAAATACAACGGAGTGTTAAAATACTCTCCGTGAGACTAATCTGCTATTTAAGTGCTAGGCAGTCTGTTGCGCAGTTTTTGCATAAAAATTTCATTTACTCACCTAAACGGACCCTCGGTCCTCACTCCGAGGCGAGATCATTTCATCATCTCCCATCCAACAAGGGCCTAGGGATTTCGCCTAGTCGGCAATAGCACCAAGAGCTGATCATATTCCATTCATCTCTTATTTAGCGCGAGTGGGCGATTGGTAAGGATGGTGGCATGGGGTCGTTTAGTCTTGGCTCGGACATACTTAGACACCTCCCACTGTAATCAATGCGCCTCCGGCAGCCCAACATGCTATATTGCTTTATAATATAGCTATTACTTTTCTGATTATGTCTCTTTTAAGGTTATCACGCGCGCCTCCCACCAGCTTTCCTTCCTTTCTACATCCTGCTCCTGCGTCTTGCTTGGAATCAACAAATTAATATGACTTAATTGTTTTTTTATTCTCACTCTGAAAGCTTATAGATTGTTATTTAGGTTTGGGGGAAAATTCTTTTTCTTCTTAAAAAAAAGGTCAATATATGTAACACCATAATTCTTTATTAATTCTCGTATTACCAGCAAACCCAAGCCTGACGTCAAAAGATCATTTCAAAAAAAACAATTTTTTTCCAACTCATACATTCCGCAACCGTCATCAGTCTTTTATAGAATTACATGGATCTTTTATAATCTGATACTCGTGTTGTTTAAAAAATGGAAGGCGGAGGGACCGGGAGGAGAACACACCACGAAATATTGCTGGAGTGTATTATGAGAAATTTCGCTAAGTGGAACTAGCAGGTAGAAGAGCTAACATGGCGGTGGGAATTTTATAAATAATGTAGGGAAATCGTTAAACAATCGTGGTCCTAGCCAACTAAATCCTTCTTCTAAATCTCAATCATTGCGGTTCATAAACCTCACGCGGTCTTAATATTACACAACCCCGTTGGCGTCCATCCTCTAATGCTTAATTTTACAAGAACCTCTCACGTCTTCCTGTTCATGATAAAAACTTGTCACGGACTTTTCTACTACTCTTACCCATTCGACAAAATAAATGTCTTTTTTCACAGCTCTTTCACTTCCCTCATATTACTGTCCCTAGTAACTAGTCACATACTGCATCCTGGAGTTAGTTTTAATCTCATCCCTGATACTACTTCAACCTATCACTCTTTCTTACTCATAGCACTCTCACGTTACTTTTAAACTCGAAAAATTTTGATACTGTTTTCCTCTTCTATTTTATTTTCTTATTCTGCCAATCAACAGCTCATCTCACGTAAACAAACTCACCAAATTATTATAAACTTCTACAATCCATTAAGTCTCAGACGAACCCTTTCCAAATTTATCTTTCTGGTCGTCTATCCCTTGTATCACTGCGCTTACTATTAGTTTTTCTCTCCTAACTCTAGTTATTACGACTTACCTCGTTATTCATGTAGCAGAATTTTCTATGACTTCTCGATCGAAAATTAATCTCACCTTGCTAGAAATCTATCAGCACTTTGTACTCTCTTAAACACTCATAATTAATTTAGATGTTTTGGCTTCTCATATTTCAAACATCCACCAGTAGCTTATATAATCACTTCGGATTTGCATATTGATAACTTCAGTTTATAAGCCACGTGTGCCGGACATGTCAGGTTACAGAGGACAGTTGAACTAATTTAGAAATCACACCTTTCCACCCATTTCGATACACGCATCCCATACCGTTCCTGGTGATTGAAAATCGGCTCGGGACTATCTACAGCGCGTTTTGCACAACTTTATAATTCCCTCCTGACTCACTTTCAGAATCTCTCCACTTATTACACCCTCGATTATTCTGTCCCATACTCTTCTCCTATGGCAATATTCATACCTGGTGTGATTACTCTCTTGTTTCTCCTCACTTATTCCGAATCCTTCCTTCATCACCTCATGATCATCTCAATCAAGCAAAAACCCATCCACTCTACTTCTTGAGCGTTTTTATGTTATTTTTTTATCCTTACTCGCAAGTTCATTGATTCCCCTATCTTATCTGGTTTCTTCTTTCCCTGTTCTAATATTATAAGTTGAATGAGCTGGGGGCTGCAGGATCCTGCTATGATCCTTCCGTCATATGCAGACCTTTCTGCTTTCTTTCTTCTTCCCCCTTTTATTTTCCAATCCAATACTGCTGTTGACTGACTCTCTTTTTGACTTTACGGAAAAACTCTTGAATATAGTACTATATTCCTTTCGCTCTTCAAAAAACTTCAATTTATACAATATCAAAGTTCCTATTTTTATTCAAAATAAACTTAAACTTTTCTAATGGCTAGCCAACGACGTAGAATTGTACGCTCTCCCCCCTTAACCACAACGCCAACCCAATTATCCTCGTACTTCTAACAAAATATTCTACCTCTTAAATCTAAACCACTGAATCTTCTACCTCAACTTTTAACATCTTGTCATATTATAATATTTTTTCTTCACATTCTGGTCAAGTGCTGTGAACCGGGATATATATATTCGCATAGCATGAACATATGCGGGCCATGACTTGCGAGTTTTATGGTTGGGGTACTGACGCCCCACTAAGCGGACTACAAATGCCGACAGTTGGGAGCAGGACTAATTAGGGATGCAGTCTCGGTCTACAGGAGAGGTTCTAATTGGTAAGGTGAAGGAGCAAGTTGTTGTCGGCGGAACACGCCATGCAGATATCCCCAACCAATTTTTTTATCTTGGTCTGGAATGGGACTTTAAAGCTATTAAATTCCAAAAATGAATTAGAAATATATAGAATAAGGGGAACGCACGGACATCGCTACTTTGGCGCTACCAACGCTGGGGCGCACTTTTGATAGGAACGATCCGGTCGTTTTCCTCACCGCGCGGTATCGACGTTTTATATATTCTTTTAAGAATTCTGACCGATGATGATTGGGCAAATCACTACCAACTGACTGGAGATGATAATACCTCAAAAGAATGAATTTTATATTAGTTTTTATTCCATTCCGAGAGCTAATTGAGGAAAATAAATTATATTATGCTGGGTCCGTGCTCGTAGGTTTCTCTCTCATCTCTACGTGTCCGCTTCGACACACACACCTGCCTCCTTTCCTATTGAACCTATGACGTACTCCTCCCTGTAATGTCTCGTCGCCGATCTACTCTTGTTGGACACACCAGTTGCCGTCTGTTCTACTCAACAATCTGCCTAACTTCGCAAGCTGGGCCTGCTCACCCCATTTAGATTATCCGTTGTAATATTAAATGTTTATCAAATAAATATCATACTTTTTTTTATATTATCTATACCCTATCTCATAAATATTTTATAATGTCCTGTTTCATCACCACATTAATAGTCCCGCGTTTGTAGCATGAAATGGCTCAGTCCTGAGCGGTTATTCCTTCGAGTTAGGTGTTCAGGCTTCATTAACGCTGCATAAGCACCCTACTCTTTAGTCGACTGTGTGTTGAAGGTAAGCGTATAAATAATATTTGGCAGATCACTAAACTAACAGAGCACTTCTTCCTACCCTATACCCTAACTACTCCCCCACTTTTCGGCAGCACCGTAGATTGAAAGACTAATCCACTCGGTCACCGGCCAAGCCGCGGAAGGACACACAGCACTAACAGATCCGTTGATCAATGATAGTTCTCATAATGTCTGGACCTGCTGAATCTGATAATCGCACTTATTCATCTGATGCGCATCATCCCCCTCCATCTACCCTAGTAACCTGTCCTTCCGTCCTCTGTCATTGCCATAATACGCTCCGCTTGCCTCAATAAACCATCAAACGCTCAGAATGACTGTCGTTTCAACGATGCGTTGACCCCCCGATAAACTGAGTATTCCCATCTAATCACCTTTTGTAGGAAGTAGTATTCATATGTATATCTGCTAATCGCTTCAACTCTATCGCACCATCCTACTCCCACCCCCATACACGCGAAATAAATATTAAGGATATCAACTTTATCTTATCTTCAGGCGTCGGTCACGCTATACAGCACTTTTCTTCTCTCGCACCATTACACGGAAAATATAATGAATTGACCAAAAAAGGCCGCCATTAAATGACGTCATCGTTGTCTTTAGAGCTACCTTCCGTTTTACTTTTATCATAAAATCACAAGCCTTTGATTTATTTCCCTTAATTTTAATTAGTATTTACTGAAACTGTTCTCATTAATTTTTCGCACATATTTTATTCTTTGAACTTTCATCCCCCTTCACACTCAGCGGGTTTCTCTACTTTATTACACACGGTGGCAAATAAAAGTCGCCATTAAATGACGTCATCGTAGTAGATTTGACGGTACTTCTTTTTGTGCAGTTTTCTTTCTCTTTAACTATTGATCGTTATTTATTCTAACACAATTATACTAATTTGACCCCTACGTTTCCATGTCTGAAGTAATGGGCTGTAGTTTTTATAAAGAAAAATATTTATTCTTTTTCCCGCCACTTATATTTTACTTATTTTCATATTACTTTTTCGGCCCATTTTTTTATTATTAGTTTAAAATTATAAAAATAAACGGAAGGGGAAACTGTTCCCTATATCGACTACAATACATAGCAAATCGATTCGCGAGAAACGAGTTTATTTTTTGGCTTCTTTGGTCTTTGAGAACGAGTTATTATTAATAATTAAGACGCTATATATATGGGGCAGACAAATCTCAAAGGACGCGCCATTTATTTAACATAAACCTTAAAATCATTTAATAAATGGAGCATATATCTTTAATTATAGTTACTGGTGTGTGGGAAACTGCCCATATATCGACTAAAATATATGATACATCGATACCCGTGGCAATGTGATATTATTAAGACGCTATATGGGGCAGAGAAATCTTCATGGAGTGCTATGACTTTTAAAAAATTTTTTAAAAAAGAAGAAGAGGAAACTGTTCCATATATCGACTACAATAAAAAGGAAAATCGATACCCGAGCAACGAGTTATTTTTTTTGTTCCTTTGGTCTTTGAGAACGAGTTATTAATAATTAAGACGCTATATAGGGCAGACAAATCGCAAAGGACGCGCCATTTATTTAACATAAACTTTAAAATCATTTAATAAATGGAGCATATATCTTTAATTATAGTTACTGGTGTGTGGGAAACTGCCCGTATATCGACTAAAATATATGATAAATCGATACCCGGGCAATGAGGTATTATTAAGACGCTATATGGGGCAGACAAATCTTCATGGCGTCCCATTTATTTATTATTAATCTAAAATTATAAAAATAAACGGAAGGGGAAACTGTTCCCTATATCGACTACAGTACATAGTAAATCGATTAGCGAGCAACGAGTTATTATTAAGACGCTATATATATGGGACAGACAAACCTCAAAGGACGCGCCATTTATTTAACAGAAACCTTAAAATCATTTAATAAATGGAGCTTATATCTTTAATTATAGTTACTGGTGTGTGGGAAACTGCCCCTATATCGACTAAAATATATGATAAATCGATACCCGTGGCAATGAGGTATTATTAAGACGCTATATGGGACAAACAAATCTTAAAGGACGCCCCATTTATTTATTATTACTTTAAAATTATAAAAATAAACGGAAGGGGAAACTGTCCATATATCGACTACAATACATAGTAAATCGATTCGCGAGCAACGAGTTATTTTTTTGCTTCTTTGGTCTTTGAGAACGAGTTATTATTAATAATTAAGACGCTATATGGGGCAGACAAATCTTAAAGGACGCGCCATTTATTATTATTAGTTTAAAATTATAAAAATAAATGGAAGGGGAAACTGTCCATATATCGACTACAGTAAATCGATTCGCGAGCAACGAGTTATTTTTTTGCTCCTTTGGTCTTTATTATTAAGACGCTATATGGGGCAGACAAATCTTCATGGCGTGCTATGACTTTAAATTTTTTTTAAAAAGAAGGGGAAACTTTCCCTTTATTGACTACAATAAAAAGGAAAATCGATACCCGAGCAACGAGTTATTTTTTGCTCCTTTCGTCTTTGAGAACGAGTTATTATTAATAATTAAGACGCTATATATATGGGGCAGACAAATCTTAAAGGACGCGCCATTTATTTATTATAACTTTAAATTTATACAATAAATGGAGCATATATCTTTAATTATAGTTACTGGTGTGTGGGAAACTGCCCGTATATCGACTAAAATATATGATAAATCGATACCCGGGCAATGAGGTATTATTAAGACGCTATATGGGGCAGACAAATCTTAGCATCCCCCCGATTTTGGTTGTGAAATATGAAAGGGATCGTGAACGGTTATATTGTGCACTGACGTAGAGTGTATTTTAAAAGTCGAAGTTGATATTTATGTTGGCACAGCGTTTTGAGGTTCAACCATCCGCGGCTAATGGGCGGAGGCTAAGTCACACACGACGCGCACCTGGGTGTGATCCTCACAAAAGCTTAAAAGGAGGAGTGCGTGACACTGCGTAAATTGACGATCTCTTCCTTTTGGGGTGCGTGACGGGTTGGGAGGGGGGAAGAACATTTTCTGGACGCGGGACGGACGTGAGCGATGCTTGGTCACGAGGCTTTTACCTGGACTTCCCCCAGCTGCGAGACCCTGGGACAAAACAACCTTCGGCCCCCCCTCCCCTTTAAAAGTCACGTCTTATTCAGCCATTTTGAGGCGCTGCTATAAATCAAGTGCACAATCCCTCACGGAACGTCTCAATTCAGGAAGTGCGTTTACGTCGCTGCTAAATTCTCCCCTCTCCTTCCTTCTGTGTGTGTGTGTGTGATGTAGCCGCGTGTGACAAATGTCTACACACTATATAGACGTTCATACTGTGCTAAGGAATATCCAGAAGACGAAACATCAGTCAGAATTATAATTATAATACGACGTTTCGTTTCTTTGTTTGGAACTTCCTCAGGTGTGAAAAAAATTATAAAAAAATTGAACCTGAGGAGGTTCCAAAAAAAGTCAGAATTAAATATTATTTATTTATTAAATTATAACACGACGTTTCGTTCCTTTGTTTTGGAACTTCCTCAGGTGTGAAAACAATTATAAAAAATTGAACCTGAGGAGGTTCCAAAAAAAGTCAGAATTAAATATTATTTATTTATTTATTAAATTATAACACGACGTTTCGTTCCTTTGTTTGGAACTTCCTCAGGTGTGAAAACAATTATAAAAAATTGAACCTGAGGAGGTTCCAAAAAAAGTCAGAATAAAATATATTATTTATTTATTAAATTATAACACGACGTTTCGTTCCTTTGTTTGGAACTTCCTCAGGTGTGAAAACAATTATAAAAAATTGAACCTGAGGAGGTTCCAAAAAAAGTCAGAATTAAATATTATTTATTTATTAAATTATAACACGACGTTTCGTTCCTTTGTTTTGGAACTTCCTCAGGTGTGAAAACAATTATAAAAAATTGAACCTGAGGAGGTTCCAAAAAAAGTCAGAATTAAATATTATTTATTTATTTATTAAATTATAACACGACGTTTCGTTCCTTTGTTTGGAACTTCCTCAGGTGTGAAAACAATTATAAAAAATTGAACCTGAGGAGGTTCCAAAAAAAGTCAGAATTAAATATTATTTATTTATTTATTAAATTATAACACGACGTTTCGTTACTTTGTTTTGGAACTTCCTCAGGTGTGAAAACAATTATAAAAAATTGAACCTGAGGAGGTTCCAAAAAAAGTCAGAATTAAATATTATTTATTTATTTAATTATAACACGACGTTTCGTTACTTTTTTTTTGGAACTTCCTCAGGTAAGGGGAACATTTTTAAAGGACGCCGACAGACCTGAGCAATTGTTAAAGCGCCAGGAATTGATAACATTCCAGGGGAGTTGATAAGAACGTGGTCATGGAGAAAGAGTTTAATGGATTGTAAGTTTGGGAAACAGCGGAGTAACAAAGGCTGTTAGATTTTGGAAGGGATATATTTTTTTTTTGAAGAATGTTAAGGAATTCTGCTACTAGGGGAAGCGAAGTAAACTAGAGTAGGGTAGCACAGGGCAAAGGAAGAGGAATTTACTTACGGGTAATATAATTAATTATAAACACTGAAAAATTTTGCTATGGAGCGTGGGTGGGTTTATATGGGTGCTGAAACGTGGACGAAGCTATAGGAGAATGAATGAGATAGAAGGGTGGATAGAATCATTAACGAGGGAGGAAGTTCGAAACAGAATAGAGGGGACAATACGGGGGAAGTTGACCAAGAGAAAAGGGATAGATTAATAGGCCACTTTTTAAGACACGATGGTCTTAAATGTGTGTGTGTAGGGCGAGGAGAAGGAGGACGGTAAGAACAGAAGAGGAAGTTCGAAACAGAATAGTGGGAACAATATGGAGGACGTTGACCAAGAGAAAAGGGATAGATTAATAGGCCACTTTTTAAGACATGATGGTCTTAAATGTGTGTGTAGGGGAGGAGGAGAAGGAGGAGGACGGTAAGAACAGAAGAGGGAGGCGAAAAAGGACGGAAAAAATTCTAAGCAGATTAGGGACGATGTGGTAGTTACGCTAGAAATGAATACTGCAAGGACTGCTAAGGTTTGCTGATGATATTGTGGTATTAGGGGAGTCGGAAGGAAGGAGATTTTGAAGTCAAAATAAAGAAAAAAAAATATGGCCTTGAATGAATGTGAACCTGGAGGAAGAGTACAACATGAGGGATTGATAGGGGGGGAAAGACGAAGGTAATGGAGTGTAGTACGGGAAATAGTGGAATAACAAAGGATATTTTGAAGGAAGCTATTGGGGCATAATAATAAAAACTAGAGTAGGATTATGTGGTATTAGGGGAGTCGGAAGGAAGGAAGGAGATTTTGAAGTCGAAATAAAGAAAAAAAAAATATGAGCTTGAATGTGAACCTGGAGGAAGAGTACAACATGAGGGATTGATAGGGGGGGAAAAGACGAAGGTAATGGAGTGTAGTACGGGAAATAGTGGAATAACAAAGGATATTTCGAAGGAAGCTTTTGGGGCAGAATAAAAACTAGAGTAGGATAGTTGAGTCGCGCAGTTGTTTGGTAAGTGATCCATTACACGGGCAAGGAGTCTTCCCCAATTCCGTTTTAACTAGATACCCACCTCGCCTCCCCCGTTGCAATTTAGGGAGAAATTGCTGTCCGGATTGAGGGAAGGAAAGCAGCCGCATTGCTATGCAGATAAAAGAGCGTCCCCCCAGAGTTCCTCCGCCATGAAAACCGCAGCAGCAATGGCCATCATCCCCTTAGCCGCAGAGGGTGGCTTAGCATTCTTGAACGTTCTCCAAATGTCAGGATGAGCTTACACCAGCCACACTGGGGGTGGGGGGAGGAAACGGAACGAACGATGTTTGGATGTAGTCCGGCAGGCATTATGAGGGACCGAGAGCAGAGCAAAGAGAAACAGCAGCAGCAACAGCCTGCTTGCTGCCGGTCCAATCGATATCCACCTGCCTCTGCCATATCCCTTCCACTCTGTGTGTGACGTCAAGTCTAAACATCTACTTGCAAAGACTCGAGAGTCCTCCGCCGCCATATAACATACTTAAGGAAAGTTCTTTGTTCACTCTTACCTTATTCACCTTGTTGTCGTTGTATTCAGTCCTAAGACTGATCAGATTCATCCCTCCAAACTAACCTATCATGTGCAAGCCTTTTCATTACTGCATAACTTTCACGCCCTCCCTAATATGCTAAGCGTGTTCCATCTCTGTCCTTACACCCCCACACACACTTCACTCTAATATTAATTTTTCTAGCGTACAAATCTATCCCTTCTCTTGGTCAACGTCCTCCATATATTTTTCGTTTTCTCTTCCCCCCTATTCTGTTTAGAATTTCCTCGTTAGTGATTCTATCTATCCACCCCCAATCTGATTTTCAGCTATTCGTCTATAGCACCCACAAATTTCAAAAGTTTCTATTCTTTTCCTATTCTTTCCCCCCAACTCCTATGTAACGACATGATTAGCAACGATTTTCTTATATTACCTATAAGTAAATTCCTCTTTTTAGCGAAAGCCTGTGATATCCATCTCTAGTTTTTCCGCTTCCCAAGTAACAGAATTCCTTAACTGCCGTTAAAATATTCCTTTCCCATTTTACAGCCTTTTTTGTTTCACTGTTTCCCATACTACAGTTGGTTTTCCTTCTATTAATCCTCTTCATGCCATTATCCTACGCTTTTTCTAAATTTAAATACGTAGGTTCCCCTGTTTTTTTCTCATACTGTCTTATAAAATAAGACGCAAAGTCAAATTATGCGTCTCTTGTTGTCCCTATATTCTCCTAACTTACAATCTCTGTTTTCGGTAATATTTCACACGCGTGGGATTTTAAACTGTTCGTCCTGTGCTGTTCGTTTCTTGCAGAGCCTCAACATTAATCGCAGAAAAAATCAATCAGGACCCAATATGGTTGACCGTATTGAAATTAAAAATAGAGAGAGAGAGAAAGAAAAAGATTGGGAGAAAGAGAGAGAGAAAGACAAAGAGAAAGAGAGAGAGAGAAAGAGAGAGAAAGACAAAGAGAAAGAGAGAGAGAAAGAGAATGAGAAAAAGAGAGAGAAACTGAATGAGAAAAAGAGAGAGTGAGAAACAGAGAGAGGAAAGAGAGAGAGAAAGAAAGAGAATGAGAAAGAGAGGAAGAGAGAGAAAGAAAGAGAAAAATAGACAGAAAGAGAATGAGAAAGAGAGGAAGGAAGAGAGAGAGGAAAAGAGAGAAAGTGAATGAAAAGAGAGAGAGAAACAGAGAGAGGAAAGAGAGAGAAAGAAAGAGAGGAAGAGAGGAAGAGAGAGAAAGAAAGAGAAAAATAGACAGAAAGAGAGGAGGAAAGAGAGAAAAGAGAAGAGAGAGGGAAAGAAAGAAAGAGAGAAAGAGAAAAGAGAAGAGAAAGAAAGAGAGAGAGGAAGAGAGAAGAAGAGAAGAAAGAAGAAAAGAAGAAAGAGAGAAGAAGAGAGAGACGAAAAAGAGGAGAGAAAGAAGAAAGAGAGAGAGAAAAGAGAGAAAGAAGAGAGAGAAAGAAAAATAGACAGAAAGAGAATGAGAAAGAGAGAGAGGAAAAGAGAGAGAGAGGAAAAGAGAGAGAGAGGAAAAGAGAAAGAGAGATAGAGAAAGTGAGATAGAGAGCGACAAGGAGAGAAATGCTTGATGTTTTGGCACGAAGAAGCGTCCCTTCGAGTTCCTACAGGTCGTGTAATGTACATTTCCCCGGGAGAAAGAAAATCCGTGCATTCAGACGACGGTAATATCTTCCCCTTCCTTCCCCTCCCCGTTTCCTTCCACATCCCCCTCCGACGATATTACAGCTGCCTGATGTGACTCTTGAAAATAAATTTTCGGCCGTAATGGCGTAACGATTGGGAGGGATGGAAAGGGAGAGGACTTGGTGCAGTACTTACCACAAAAGGAGGGGTGGAGGAGGGAAGGAGGGAGGAAGGCAGGAAGGAACGCAACACGCGCCAACAATGAAATACACGCTGCGGAGGCAATTTATCCAAGCAAAATGCAGTGCAATTGAAATAGGGACGGCGAGACTAGTTAGCCCCCACATGCTCTCGCATTCCTCCGCCGCCGCCAAGGCTGTTTTATAATTCCTTCCCTGGAAGGAGGAATGTAGGGCTATTCTCCTCCGCCTAGTAAGTAATATCCTTCCCCATAATAATAATAACACACAGCCTTGTTCGCCTTCCTTTCCCAACCCCGGGAACTTGGTCGCCGCGCGCGTCTCCCTCCACTCCACTCCCCTCCACTCACCACACCAACAAACATCGAATACGAGGTCTTTCCCAGTGAATGGCATCATGTATAAATTCCTCTCGAGTTTCCAACCACCGGGTCAAAGATTTTAACCAGTGACGTTTCGATGACCTTACTCTGCCATCATCTTCAGACTGACTGAAGTGTCAAATTGAGGTGAGTGTAAGCATTTATATAGTCTGAGGCAAGGTCTGTGCAAAGGCACAAACCGCCCTTGTGATTGGCTAGATGTGGACGCGGGAGCGAGCGAAGGGGCGTCTCTCTCCCCCCCCATTGGTCCACTTGCTTAGTCATGCTCTAGTCTCCCCGTGGTGGCTGCATCGCTGCATCTGGGGGGGGGGGGTCCCGCGTGACTCCTCCGGTGAAACAAAGGGTTCCAAGCCAGGCTGGCTCAATTGGAATCCAGAATCTCTATTCCAGTAAATTTTGACACTTCAGTCTGAAGATGATGGCAGGGCAAGGTCATCGAAACGTCACTGTTAAAATCTTTGACCCGGTCTTTGGAAACTCGAGAGGAAATTTATACAAACATCGAATGGTCTGTATTTAATATTACTGCATTCCCGTACATTACTAATATTCCCGGTGGAACTACTTTTTTGATAAAATACAAGGGTAAATTAAAGGAAAAAATTTTAAAAAAAATTCTGTCCTTTTATTTTACACAATACGTACTTTTAACCTCTTCTTGAAAACCTTTGTAGTCCTACGAAAAGCCACCAGAACCCACCCCCACCCTTGCAGACAAATTTCTTCCAACCCCCCACTCCACCCCACCCCTAATTCCCTGTTTACGAATGATTATTTACCCACATCCGTTCTTTCATCCACCCCTTTTTTTTCCTTTCCTTTACAATTATGGGAGAGAAGATGGTGGCAGCGAAGTGGGATCATCAACTAAAGTGGGAACATCAACTAAACTAAATGGGTGAGTTGACGTTGCATGTAACCCGGGAACTAAATTTTTTTTTTAAAAATTATTGAACCTCCATATCTCTTACAAAAAGATAAATATTTAATAATTGCACAAATGCCACATGAACGTAGGTTGGGCGGCGGTTGGTTGTTTTTCTTTTTTTTTCGTATCCTGTCTTCTAAAATTAATCGCAAGGTCAATATAGCTTCTCTTGTTCCCCTTATATCCTTCCTAAAAACCCCAAGCTGATCTTCTCAAAACTCGCATTATATTTGACGTTCCATCCATCCTCCTGTATACCATTTTCGTCAACATTCTGGTGTTTTATCCTTCAAGAAAATAATGGTAATGGTATATTTTTCAGTGGTTCGTTGTTCTACAGTCTTGCAGTGTGTGTGGAAGAAGGATCGGTGCTGGTCGTGTATTTTGTCGCCGATACTTCCTATTTTTTTTGTTTTGTTTTTTAGAAATGTAGGACGAGGACTAATACGTGATGAGGATGATTCTAGGAGGGTGTTTTTTTTTCTCTCCCCGTCCTCTGGGTAATATCCATAGACCATAGTGCAGGTGTCTGCTTCGTCCCAAGATGATCCGAGTCCCTGTTATATGTGTGTATTCTCTCTCTCTCTCTCCCTCTGTTCGCTTCCTGTTTGCGTCCTCCTGAGGAGATACTCAGGTTTCCTCTTCACCCCGGAGGGAGGGCGTTCCTCTGGGGATCTCGTCCCCTGTTCCCAGTTGTTTCCGGTCCACACAAGCGCAGAGCAAGCAAGCAGGCAGGTGCACGGTCCTCGGAGGCTCCTCCATTTCCACTCTGCTGCTGCTAATTAATGACGCGGGTCTTACAACAATAAAATAAATATATATATGAGATAGGAAATGACATTGTCATGTTTATTAAAACAATTAATGGGGAAAGGACAGAGAGAAGATGAGTTACCTGAGGTTCATAGATGGTAGATATCTTGTGAGGTTTAGAGAACTTGAATTTTCGGATTGGTTATTTTTGTTTCCTTTTTCAATCACTAATCTGTATCACCCACAGGGGGGGCTACTACCAATCAGCTGGAGCTGGAGCTGCAGCACTGCCATCTATTCCTGGACGACGATGTTATCGGAGGAACTGGCGCCCTTTTGAACCCACAGAGATGAAAGCTGCGAAGGGTTATCTTACTTAACCCACACTTAAAAAGAAAAATGTTGTAGTTCTGGTATTCAGTCCTCAGACTAGTCTTATTCACCTATTGTGCGCAAGCCTTTACATATCCCCATAACTAGCACATCGTACATTCTCCCTAATCTACTTATCGTATTCTTTTCCTTGTCCTTTGTCTTCTGTTCTTACCTCCAACACACACGCACTTCCCTCGTGTCTCTAAAACGTGGCCTATTAATCTATTCCCTTCTCTTGGTCAACGTGTCCTCCATATTGATCGCTTTACCCCTCTATTCTGTTTAGAACTTCCTCTTTAGTGATTCTATCCACCCCCATTTCATTCTCCTACAGCACCTTATTTCAAAAGCTTCTACTCTCTTCCTTTCCGCGTCTCCCTTATCGACATTTGTATCGCACCACATATAAAGCCACACACACTATACGACACATTTTTTTACCAACGATTTCCTAATATTCGCACTTATATTACCCGTAAGTAAGTTCCTGCTTTCCGCAAAAGCCTTCCCTTCCCTTCCCTTCCCTTCCCTTCCCTTCCCTTCCCTTCCCTTACCTTCCCTTCCCTTCCCTTCCCTTCCCTTACCTTACCTTCCCTTACCTTCCCTTCCCTTCCCTTACCTTCCCTTACCTTCCCTTACCTTCCCTTCCCTTCCCTTACCTTCCCTTCCCTTCCCTTCCCTTCCCTTCCCTTCCCTTCCCTTCCCTTACCTTCCCTTCCCTTCCCTTCCCTTCCCTTCCCTTCCCTTCCCTTCCCTTCCCTTCCCTTCCCTTCCCTTCCCTGTCCTATCTTACTCTAGTTATTAGGCTTCCCAAGTACTAGAATTCCTTAACTTCCGTCAAAATCTCCCTTCCCAATCTATCACCCCCTTTGTTATTCCACTTTTTTTCCCGTTTTACACTCCATTACCTTGGTTTTTTGCCCTCTATTAATCCTCATGTTGAACTCTTTTCCTGCAGGACCACGTTCATGCCATTTATAATTATATGGTTTCCAATTCTTCTTATGACTCCCCTTACACTACAATGTAGTCAGAAAAGCGTAAGGTTTTTATTTATATAATGTAATATATATATATATATATATAATGGTTCAGAACCTTAAACAGTTATGAATTATTATGAATAAATGGTGGAACGTTTATATGCTGACTTATTGGCCATCTTTTTTTTATTTATTATGGTTCAAATTTTTTAAAGTCAGAAAACTATGTTGTAATGTTTTTTTTATTATTATTATTAACGTTAAACTTTCGCCTTTCCGTCCCTTTCCAGTTTCATCATTTCATCCCAGCCGCAGATCTTCTTCCTTCAACCGCCTTCCCGCCCCCCCTTTCCACCCAATCTTTTCTTCCATATTATTCGGTCGTGGTTGTCCCTCGTCCTCTTTGTTCTCCTCCTCCTGCTCCGAAGAAGAGGTTCTCCTTTTGTCAAATCAGTCAGACTCTTCCACCCTCGATTAGTTTTGTCAGTTTGGAGGAAACTCCTATTATGGGGTAGTAGTTTATATATTACCTTCCTTCCTTCCTTCCTTGCCCGAACACGCGTGCTGCTGCTGCTGTTCCAGAGGGGAGGGGGATGATGATGATGATGATGCGTCACGTGACTTTTCTGGAGACCTGTGCACAGTGTTTGTCATCGTATTTAATAGAGATCCGCCGAGAGTGAGTAGTAGGCATTGCTTAATTAGACTTTATACCGTTCTCTCTGTAATGAGGATGTTCTCTCTCCCTGGGCTTTCAACCCCTCATCCTCCTCCTACCACCTTCATGTCCCCCCGACAGCATTAACTGTAATTGCAGCTCTTCGCAAATTGTCACACACACACACAGAGACAGCTTCACGTGACTCTCTCAAGCACCGGCTAATTTTCACGCCACTTTGTAGGATTATTCTTCCAGATTTCCAGCAGCAGCAGCAACGGCGGCGGCGGCGGTGACAGGATAGGGGGGTAAAAGGCTGAGAGAGAGAGAGAGAGAGCAGATATTTTTTTAAACCGAATTAACGTCACGTGCACCACGGCGGCGGAGTAAGATTACCTAAGTTTAAATATTGACGATGTAGATAATGAATGGAGATAACTGAAGCAAAAAAAAAGAAATAAAATATCGACAAAGGAGGCTTATACACATAACATCATCTACCGAAGCCAGTCAGTCAGTGAGTCGGCAGTAATTGGAACTGAAGATCAAGAAAAGAAAGCAGGAATCATGAAAGGAGTAAGACGAGGATGCAGAAGCGGCATGAAGAAAGTTAAAACGGAATATGGAAAAGGCAACTACGGTAAGGGGAAGAAATAAAAACCATAAGAGAGGGAGGGGGAGAGGAGGTGGGTTGCTGATGACATTGTGGAGGATAAACCATAGTGAATGGCATGAACGTTGGTCCTGGAGGAGGAAGAGTACAACGTGAGGATTAATAGAGAGGCGAAACCAAGGTGATGGAGGTTTAGAACGGGGAAACGGTGGAAGGATATGTGTGTGAACATGGAGACGTTCATGAAAGGAGTTTAAATATTGACGATGTAGATAATGAATGGTAACTGGAGAAAAAAAAAAGAAATAAAATATCGACAAAGGAGGCTTATAGATAACATCTACCGAAGCCAGTCAGTCGGCAGTAATTGGAATTGAAGATCAAGAAAGGAAAGTAAGCAGGAATCATGAAAGGAGTAAGACGAGGATGCAGAAGCGGCATGAAGAAAGTTAAAAAACGGAATATGGAAAAGGCAACTACGGTAAGGGGAAGAAATAAAAACCATAAGAGAGGGAGGGGGAGAGGAGGTGGGTTGCTGATGACATTGTGGATGATAAACCAACCATAGTGAATGGCATGAACGTTGGTCCTGGAGGAGGAAGAGTACAACGTGAGGATTAATAGAGAGGGGAAAGCAAGGTGATGGGGTTTGGTACGGGAAACGGTGGAAGGATATGTGTGTGAACATGGAGACGTTCATGAAAGGAGTTTAAATATTGACGATGTAGATAATGAATGGTAACTGGAGAAAAAAAAAAGAAATAAAATATCGACAAAGGAGGCTTACACACACATAACAACATCTACCGAAGCCAGTCAGTCAGTCGGCAGTAATTGGAATTGAAGATCAAGAAAGGAAAGCCGGAATCAAGGAAAGGAGGAAGACGAGGATGCAGCAGCCTGTCGCTGCTCATGCGGGATGAAGAAAGATGAAACAACGGAATGTGGAGAAGGCGACTACGGCAAGGAGAAGAAATGAAAACCATAAGATAAGGGGGAAGGGGATGGGTTGCTGATGACATTGTGGTGGTCGTGGTCGGTCCTAAGACTGGTCTCTGCTGCAACCCTTTAGTGCTAACCTATACTGCGCAAGACTAATCATACAAGAAAGACCCTCGTGTCTTAAAACGTGGCGTATTAATCTATCCCTTCTCTTAGTCAACGTCCTCCATATTGTATAGAACTTACTACTGTCCTGAGTGAACGCGTGCGTGCGTGCGTGCGGCGACGACGACGACGTTCGCGAGAAAGTGACAAGTTGACGTAAAATGTTTTGGTTGTGTTTAAGCCGTCATATCCCGGGCGTCGCCGGGGACCCAAGTAGGTTTTCTTCTTTATGTTATAGGATACTAATAAGAGAAGTTAGAGGTAAAAACTGAGTACGGTAGCACGGAGCTGACGAGGTTGATTTATGAATTTCTGAAGGTAATGGTCGCTTTATTTTTTGAATCCAGGGAGCTCGTCCCCGGAAATTATGCCCGTACATAATCCATCACGTGAGGAACCATAAGAGGGGGAGGGGGATGGGGGGTTGCTGATGACATTGTGGATGATAAACCATAGTGAAGGGCATGAACGTTGGTCCTGGCGGAGGAAGAGTACAACGTGAGGATTAATAGAGGGGAAACCAAGGTGGAAACGGAGGATATGTGTGTGAACATGGAACCTCTGAGACGTTCATGAAAGGAGTTTAAATATTGACGATGTAGATAATGAATGGAGATAACTGAAGCAAAAAAAGAAATAAAATATCGACAAAGGAGGCTTACACACACATAACAACATCTACCGAAGCCAGTCAGTCAGTCGGCAGTAATTGGAATTGAAGATCAAAAAAGGAAAGCCGGAATAAAGGAAAGGAGTAAGACGAGGATGCAGAAGCGGCATGAAGAAAGTTAAAACGGAATGTGGAGAAGGCGACTAAGGCAAGGAGAAGAAATAAAAACCATAAGGAGGGGGAGAGAGGGGGGATGGGTTGGCTGATGACATTGTGGATGATAAACCAACCATAGTGAATGGCATGAACGTTGGTCCTGGAGGAGGAAGAGTACAACGTGAGGATTAATAGAGAGGGGAAAGCAAGGTGATAGGGTTTTAGTACGGGAAACGGAGGATATGTGGGAACCTCTGAGACGTTCTCTCTCTTTTATTTTCCCCCTCCCCCACCCCCCTCTTACGATTTCCGTACTAGGCGGCGGCGGCGTCATCCAACCTTATAACCTATGTAGGTTAGAATAAATTGTTCCTCCCCTCCTCCTCCTCCTCCCCCTTCCTCCTCCCCTCTACAACAAATTGAGTTTACCAAGTTGCGAGTTATGAAAAAGTTTCACGTGGTAAAACCTTTTGAACCCCGATAAAACGAAGAAGGCGACAGAAATATTGACGACCTGGAGGTATCGTCGCCCTTTTCACTGTGTGTGTGTGTGTTCCGCCGTCGCCGCCCTCGAGTGGTAAACATTTTTGTATGTTTTTTTTGAGAACTTCACATAAATTTTTACTTAAACGAAACGTTCGTTAAATTTCCCCATCCTTTTTTTCGTTCTCTCCGTCTCTTTCTTTCTTTCTTTCTTTCTTTCTTTCTTTCTTTCTTTCTTTCTTTCTTTCTTTCTTTCTTTCTTTCTTTCTTTCTTTCTTTCTTTCTTTCTTTCTTTCTTTCTTTCTTTCTTTCTTTCTGTGTCTTTCTTTTTTTTCCTCGTCCTGTCTTTTTTACTTTTTTTTCTCGGCTTGTCTCTTTCTTTATCATTTTCTCTTTCTCTCTCTCTCTCTTTTCTTTTTTCTCTTGCTTTCTCACTCTCCCTCTCTCTCTTTCTTTGTTTCGTTCTTTTTTTTCTCACTTAACATCAAATTAATTGTGATACAAATTTCTTCTTTTTCCTAATTTATGTCAGTCACTTCAAAAAAACAAATAATTTTTTTTATCATCATAATAATAAATTAATTATCAGATTTCAGTATCGACAAAATTACCTAAATCTTTTTTCCGATTTAAATTTTAATGAATGAATGAATGTTGTCCCATTCGGGGCAAAGGTCTCCTCCTACAAGTAGTAGAAATCAAAATTGAAATACACTTTTTTTCTGAAGTGACTGATATAAATAAGGGAAAGAAGAAGAAAAAATTATTATTATTATCATAATAATAAATTTAAGTATCAGTCATCAAAAACAAAAAAAATTAATAAAATATTCATCGAAGAAATTAAATTAATTGTTTGAGTGAAAAAAAGAGGTCTAATTTTGAGTGTGATTGCGTGTTTTTCGTTTGTTTCGAAAAAGAAAAAGAGAGAGAAAATGGAAACGAAAGGAAGAAAGGAATACACAGAGAGAGAGAGAGAGAACGCGAAAAAGAAAGAAACAGAGAAAGAGAAAAAGAGACAGAAAGAGAGAGAACGAGAAAAAAGAATGAAAGAGAGAGGTATAGAGAGAGAGAGAAAGGAAAAAGATGAGAAAGAGACAGAACGAAAAGAAGAGAGAGAGGGAAAAGAAAGAAGAGTGAGAAAAAAAGGAAGGGGTGAGAGAAAGAGAAAAAGATAAATAAAAAGAGAGAGATGTAAAGGAGGAGGGTGGGGGAGAGAGAGTTATTCAACAGAAGGCTGCAGTTTTCCCAGTTTATCTGAATATGCGAGGACAGTTGAAACAACGCCTGTCCGCAAAGATCACGGTCAGTCGTCTGTGTGCGTGACAGTGAAGGGACAGACGGACGGACGGACGCACGTGGTCGAGGCAGCCGGAAAATTAATGTTTCGCTGGTCCGCCGCACAGGGCCGCGTCGCCATTTTTAAATAATCCCTGACAGGAGGGTCAAGTCCAGTCAGGTCAACGTGACAGCCTCTCTGCTAATGGTTCCACGCATTTCTCCATTTCCATTTCTCAAAATTTAAACAGAATAGAAGCTTTCGGGATACTTTCTTTTTCTCGGTAATTTTTTTCTTTATCTTTTTCTCGTTCTCTCCCTATCTTTATCTTCCTTTCTCTCTCCCTCTGTATCTTTCTTTTTCTCGTTCTTTCTCTCTCTGTATCTTTATTTTTCGCGTTCATTCTCTTTCTTTATCTTTTTTCTTTCTTTTTCTACTTTTCTCTGTCTTTATCTTTTTTCTTTCTTTTTCTACTTTTCTCTGTCTTTATCTTTTCTCTTTATTACTTTCTTTTTTTCTATTTCTTATTCTCGTTCTTTTTCTTTCTTTAAATTCTTCTCTTACGCTGCTTTCTTTTTTCTGTTTCTTATTCTCGTTCTTTTTCTTTCTTCATATTTTTTTCTCTCACGCTGCTTTCTTTTTTCTGTTTCTTATTCTCGTTCTTTTTCTTTCTTTATATTTTTCTCTTACGCTGCTTTCTTTTTTTTCTGTTTCTTATTCTCGTTATTTTTCTTTCTTTAAAATTTTCTCTTACGCTGCTTTCTTTTTTCTGTTTCTGTTTCTTATTCTCGTTCTTTACATTTTTCTCTTACGCTGCTTTCTTTTTTTTGTTTCTTATTCTCGTTCTTTTTCTTTCTTTATATTTTTCTCTTACGCTGCTTTCTTTTTTTTCTGTTTCTTATTCTCGTTCTTTTTCTTTCTTTACATTCTTCTCTTACGCTGCTTTCTTTTTTTTCTGTTTCTTATTCTCGTTCTTTTTCTTTCTTTATATTCTTCTCTTACGCTGCTTTCTTTTTTTCTGTTTCTTATTCTCGTTCTTTTTCTTTCTTTACATTTTTCTCTTACGCTGCTTTCTTTTTTCTGTTTCTTATTCTCGTTCTTTTTCTTTCTTTATATTTTTCTCTTACGCTGCTTTCTTTTTTCTGTTTCTTATTCTCGTTCTTTTTCTTTCTTCATATTTTTCTCTTACGCTTTCTTTTTTCTGTTTCTTATTCTCGTTCTTTTTCTTTCTTTATATTTTTCTCTTACGCTGCTTTCTTTTTTTCTGTTTCTTATTCTCGTTCTTTTTCTTTCTTTATATTTTTCTCTTACGCTCCCTTTCTTTTTTCTCTCTCGACTCTCTTTCTTTATCTTTTTTCTCTTTCTTTGTTGAGAGAATTCGTAGTAAATAATTGCCAACCCACCGCCTTTATTCTCCTCCATCTCCTCCAATGCCTCACTGGGCGCCAGCAGGGAAACGGTTTGGTTTATTTCTTCAGGAAATGATAAATTGTCTGTAATGTGACAAATCTGCTTAGCCTCCTTGTCTGAACGTGAGCTCGCAAGTTTCAGGAGCGCGTAGTCAGCATCTTCATCAGCATCAGCAGCAGAGGCTCAAAATGGTTGCGTTGCGTCACGCACGAGGCTCCACCCACATTCCCTACAGCAAAGTTCACATACGGCATAGTTAATTAACCAGCGATGTTTATTTCAACGGATACACACACATAAACCATATCGGTTTAAATACAATCTCTGAGGCGGACATTTTTTTTTATTATATCACGTCACGCAAGTGTATTAATAAAACGTAGAAGGCAACGGCCAGTGATTTTTTTCCAACTTCACAACGTCACAAAGCTAGTTGCTAATTGGCTAAAGAGACAGGAACAGGGCAGCCAACTCTCTCCACACATAAACGATTCTACTCTGAATCTTAATACGACTGACAGAAAATAATTTTGAACATAATTTAATTAAACTACATATTTATTTTGGAAGTTTTCTTTAGATAACGGGCTACATGAGTGTGGTCCTGAAACAGGAAACTCCTCCTTTTAATAATGTTTTTTTTTGTTGTTGTTGTGGTAGTGGTGGTCGGTCCTGCTGCAACACCTTCAGTGCTAACCTATACTGCGCAAGACTAATCTTACAAGAAAGAAGACCCTCGTGTCTTAAAACGTGGCGTATTAATCTATCCCTTCTCTTAGTCAACGTCCTCCATATTATATAGAAGTTAATACTGGGTTACATTATGTCCTGAGCGCATGCGCATGCGCGTGCGTGCGACGACGACGACGACGACGTTCGCGAGAGAGTGACAAGTTGACGTAAAATGTTTTGGTTGTGTTTAAGCCGTCATATCCCGGGCGTCGCCGGGGACCCAAGTAGGTTTTCTTTATGTTATAGGATACGGATAAGAGAAGTTAGAGGTTAAAAATGAGCACGGTAGCTGACGAGGTTGATTTTAGGTATTTCTGAAGGTAATGGTCGCTTTATTTTTTTTTGAATACAGGGAGCTCGACCCGGAAATTATGCCCGTACATAATCCATCACGTGAGGAAGGAGGGTGGGCCTTGTAACTGTCAAGTCGGATAATGGTACTTTTTTATGGGGAGGTGAATGAAGGAATGAAGACGTACGTGAATAAACCGAAAAGCGACTCTGGCTGAATGAATGACTTCTTTTAATGGTGCACCGCCGCCGGAGGGTATTTTCTTTGAAGAGTGGAAGGGATTGGTAATGTAGCAGCGATGTTGAGAGGCCAGCATCCTGATACACAGACACCACAAGAGGAGGAGGAGGAGGAGGAGGAGGAGGAAGGCTCTTGCCAGGAAATTTGTCGGCAGTTCGATAACCTTGGGTAAACATTTGCTCTGCATGGAGCTCATAACTCACCCTCTCTAACCTCCCTCTCTATCTCCTCTCTCTCTCTCTTCTCCTCCTCCTCTCTCCTCCTCCTCGCGGGGGACAAAGGAACCACGTGGCTGCGGCGGCGGCGGAATGGAAACGTTGGGACTGCAGGGAAGTCTTCTATGACGTCACTCGCACATGATGACGTCAACCGATCTTCCAGTTAAACGTTTTGGTCCCCCGTAAAAAAATTTTAAAATTCCTCATTCACAATTTCTGTTTTTTCCTCCCCTTTCTCTCTCTCTCTGCCTTCTTCCCACTCGTCTACTTTGCTTCTGCATCAGTCGTTTTCTTATCTTCAGCACATCTTAATTATTTTCCTTCCCAATTAGCAGAATTCCTTAACTTCTTTAAAATTATCCCTTCCCTATCTAACAGCCTTTGTTATTCTGTTACCGACACTACACTCCATTTACCTTGGTTTTTCCCTCTATTAATTTTCACGTAGTACTGTTTCTCCAGGACCCGGTTCTTGCCGTTCATTATGGTTTCCAAGTCTTCTTCTGAATACAATAGACGGATTTTTATCACTTCTCCATGCAGTATGATTCGTTTTCCATATATTCCGTTTTAATTTTTTTTCATGACCTCCTCATTTAAGTCATTTTAAAATCCAGAAGGCTTCAAAATTTTTATTAATTTCGTTTCTGTGTAATTTTGTTCAGGGTTATTATTTTACAAAAATTCAGATTACAAGGTATGATGATGATTATTATTTTTTTTTGTGAAATTTGGCAGCCTCTAATGCTAAGTTTAAGTGTGTGTTCCTCCCCCCTCACCCCTCGCCCCTCCTCCTCGCTCCATTTCGGTAACGAGTCACCTGGCTTTTATTACAAGTTTCCCGAAAACCAACGTAATTGTTGGCATTTCCTTTGATCTCCCTTTTCCAAATCTGTGTCGACTGTATGGATTTAGTTTGGAGCCGCCGCCGCCCCGCGCACTCCCTACCTTCCACCCGCCCCCTGTAATAAACTTTTCGTGTTATTTGCTCTAGCGGCGGCGGTGGTGGGCGAGACTCTACAGAGGACGACGACGTTCATTACCATCCTGTGTATTCCGTTTGTTAAACTTTTCCTACACGAAGAGAGAGGAGAGAGGGGGGGAAGAAGGGTTAGTTACGTCACTGATGGTTTTTCAGGGAATATCGACCAAAAAATCACGGCGGTCGCGGGTAAATGATTAATCGAGGCGAGGAGGAGGAGGATTGTTTGTTACGTCTCAGTCAGCAGTCGTCGTGGGACAGTAGGCTCCGCAACGAGCTTGCCTCCCATCCCGCCGCTGCCACCATACACGCGGCGGCACAGAAAACTGAAACGTCTCGATATTTACTTGTAGAGCAGTGTAGAGAGAGAGAGAGAGAGAGAGAGAGAGAAAGAGAGAGAAAGAGAGAGAGAGAGAGAGAGAGAGAAAGAGAGAGAGAAAGAGAGAGAAAGAGAAAGAGAGAGAAAAGAGAGAGAAAGAGAAAGAGAGAGAGAAAGAGAGAGAGAAAGAGAGAGAGAGAGAAAGAGAGAGAGAAAGAGAGAGAAAGAGAAAGAGAAAGAGAGAAAGAGAAGAAGAGAAAGAGAGAGAGAAAGAGAGAGAAAGAGAAAGAGAGAAAGAGAAAGAGAGAAAGAGAGAAAGAGAGAAAGAGAGAAAGAGAAAGAGAAAGAGAGAAAGAGAGAAAGAGAAAGAGAGAAAGAGAGAAAGAGAGAAAGAGAAAGAGAGAAAGAGAAAGAGAGAAAGAGAGAAAGAGAAAGAGAGAAAGAGAAAGAGAGAAAGAGAAAGAGAGAAAGAGAAAGAGAAAGAGAGAAAGAGAAAGAGAAAAGAGAAAGAGAGAAAGAGAAAGAGAGAAAGAGAAAGAGAGAAAGAGAAAGAGAGAAAGAGAAAGAGAAAAAGAGAAAGAGAAAAAGAGAAAGAGAGAAAGAGAAAGAGAAAGAAAGAGAGAAAGAGAAAGAGAGAAAGAGAAAGAGAAAGAGAGAAAGAGAAAGAGAAAGAGAGAAAGAGAACGAAAAAGAGAAAGAGAGAAAGAGAAAGAGAAAGAGAGAAAGAGAAAAAGAAAGAGAGAAAGAGAACGAAAAAGAGAAAGAGAAGGAAAAAGAGAAAAAGAAAAAGAGAAAGAGAGAAAGAGAACTAAAAAGAGAAAAAGAAAGAGAAAAAGAGAAAGAGAGGAGGGAGGAGAGGGGAGACAGAGAGAGACTAATGTATTCAACGCTGTGACCCTTTGACACACGCACGCACGCAAGCAAGCAGAACACGTGAAGCAAGCAAGTAAGCAGGTCTAACCCTGTGTCGCTCTTATCGCGCCGTTTCCTGTCCTGTGTGACGCTTAGTTGACATTATTTTCCACAACACATCGTGCAGATTACGAAACGGAACGGAAAGGAACGCTGTACAACTAAACCTCACCCCACCAACCACCCACGAATAAGCACACACACTCGGTCGGTCGGTCGGATTAGGGCTGATTAGAACATACAGGAGGAGGAGGGGGGAGGGGAACATAGCGTGAGTTGATAGAGAATATCAGTAGAAAAAAAACACGAATTAGCTTGATGCAGAAAAAGGATAAAAAAAATAGTTTCTTTCCCCCCCGCGGCGTCGACAGTTGATACTAACTTCCAGTTCTATTCCCCTCTTGACTCTAGTCATTAACTATTATTATCATAATAGAGGGGGAAAATGGAACTTTGTAAAACAACAACTTGTAAGATTATCAGAATAAGCCACTAGAGCCATAAGAAAACAGGCCAATTGTATAGGAATAATAATAAAAACTGTAGGTGCGTTACGCAAGGTACACAGAAGAATATTATTGAAGGGTGCTCAATCTATTCCAGCTGGGTGCCCGGCGTTGCCAAGGTTATTTACTTATTAGTATTAAAGCGGTACATTAAATTTAATCTGGCGCTGGGGGGATTTTTTTTGGGGGGGGGGACCGGGGGGTGGGGTGGGAGGGGGTCAACAATCATTTTTACGAAGGTCTTTGACTCCCCCGCGACACATACACCTCTCAAAAGGTCGTCTCAGCCTGCAAGAGTCTTAAATTTGCCTTGGCCCCAATGAGAAGGGAGGAAGAGGAGGGAGGGAGGAAGTCAGCCCCGACGGACTTTCCAGAACTCCTCCAACCTGGCTCTCACTCATTTTACGATCTCTCGCTCACTGTGGTATAGTACTGAGCCGGTGTAACGGTTATGGTAAGGTGAAACGGGGGAGGAGGGGGGGAATAGAATAGGATGGAAGGAAGAGGCGGGGGGAGTGGGGTTGGGTAGAAAAAAGGGGGGTTGGTCCTCACCCAAAGACAGGTTTCTTTTCTTTTCAATTATGACACCCTTCCCCCTCCCTCTTAGGTAACACCCTTCCATGTGTGTGCAAGACTCCACCTGTGATGGAGGACGAGTCCCAACCAGGTCGACTCACTAATGGCGCGCGCGACTCCATTATTTACGTCCTGATCGATGTTAACTGGCAAAGGCGCTTTACCAATTCGAGGACGTTGCGTGCGGCCACCGACGGCTTTTAATTATGCCACACTTTTTTCTCCTCCTCCCTGCCCCCTCCCCCCACAAAAAAAAGAAGGAAGAGGAGAGAGGGAAGGTAATCCTCGACAAAGTCCAGACTAGTCACGATCCATCCACACAAGCTGCTGAAGCAAAGCAAAGACGATCAATATCCTCTAGTACAGGGTGACTCTCAAGGTGACAGTCCAGTCCAACACCACACACAGCTCCCGAGTTCTCGTGAATCCTCACACTGCGAGGAGAAGAAAAAAAAATACCCCAGAAAAAGCGTTCGTTAATGTGAACTGGGGAACACACACTGTTAAGGATTTTGGAGAAGACACGAATAAAATATCGAGAAAGGAGGCTCCGCAGAAAGAAAGGCAGCAGTAATTTAGATTTAGATTTGTTGTTTCCATTAATCCTCGATTGAGGAAACAGGGTGGATACGTCATACATTAAAAATGAACAAAATAAAGTAAATATTTAAAGACAAATAAACTTAAAATGAATTAGTAAAAGAAAGTATGTATATATAGACAAAAGTCAAATATAAACACAATAGAATAAAAGATGAAGAAAAGAAGGCCAGAAATTAAGAAAGGAGTAAGTCAAGGATGAGGATGGTGTGCGGTGTAGTCTGTCGCCACCATGCTCTTTGACTTAATATAAAGAACAGGGCGATGAAGAAAGTTTAAAACGGGGAAAGGGAATCATCCTGCAAGGAGAATAAATAAAACAACCCTTACGTTTTGCCGACGATATATTGTAGTATTAGAGGAGTCAGAAGACGGCTTGAGCGTGGTCCTGGAGAAAGAGTTCAATGTGAGGATTAATAGAGGGAAACCCATGGTGATGGAGTCTAGTAGGGGAAAACAGTGGAATAACACAGGCTGTTAAGATTGCGAAGGGATATATATTTTGAAGGAATTCTCCTATTTGGGAAGCGAAATAACTAGAAGAGGATAGAACATCCATGGAAGAGGAATTTACTTACGGATGAATATTCAGAAAAAAAAATGCTAAATATGGAATTTAGTGTGGGAAATAGGCGGAATAACAGAGGCTGTTAAGATTGCGAAGGGATATTTGTAAGGAATTCTGCTACTTGGGAAGTGTAATAACTAGAGGAAGATATCACAGGCAAGGGATAACAATTTACCTACGGGTGAATATTCAGAAAAAAATTGCTGAAAATTGAAATATAGTATGGGAAATAGTGGAATAACAGAGGCTGTTACTTTGCGAAGGGATATTTTGAAGGAATTCTCCTACTTGGGAAGAGTAATAACTAGAAGAGGATAGCACAGACAAGGAAGAGCAATTTACCTACGGGCGAATAACCGGAAAAAAATTGCTAAAAATGGAATATTGTATGGGAAATAGTGGAATAACAGAGGCTGTTAAGATTGCGAAGGGATATATATTTTGAAGGAATTCTCCTACTTGGGAAGCGTAATAACTAGAGGAGGATAGAACATCCATGGAAGAGGAATTTACTTACGGGTGAATATTCAGAAAAAAATTGCTGAAAATGGAATATAGTGTGGGAAATAGTGGAATAACAGAGGCTGTTAAGATTGCGAAGGGATATTTGTATGGAATTCTCCTACTTGGGAAGCGTAATAACTAGAGGAGGATAGCACATCCATGGAAGAGGAATTTACTTACGGGTGAATATTCAGAAAAAAATTGCTGAAAAATGGAATATAGTGTGGGAAATAGTGGAATAACAGAGGCTGTTAAGATTGCGAAGGGATATTTTGAAGGAATTCTGCTACTTGGGAACCGTAATAACTAGAGGAGGATAGCACAGGCAAGGAAGAATAATTTACTTACGGGTGAATATTCAGAAAAAAATTGCTGAAAAATGGAATATAGCATGGGAAATAGTGGAATAACAGAGGCTGTTAAGATTGCGAAAGGATATTCTCAAAGACGTTAATTACTTCTGCTACTTTGCGCAGCGTAATAACTAGATTAGAATAAATAGCACAGACAACAAAAGAGGATTGCAAAAAAAAAACCACGACAACAACAAACCCGATGTGTGGGTTGGATCAACCCCGTAAATGGATCCCACTAACATACCACGTATAAAAAGGCACAAACGTGTCCTCCGAACAACGAAGAAGAATTTTTTTCTCCCTTCCCCCCCCCCCCACAATCCTACGGGAACGTCCATTTTAAATTTCGTTAGCTCAGAGTAACCCGTGTGCGTTACTTACAACACTGCGCATGCGCACACTCACAAAATGACCGACTTGAATTATTCAATAGATGTAAGTGGGGATGGGGATGGGGATGGGGGGGGCGGGTTAATATGCTAATAAATAACGTCCAAAACACACACTCTCTCTCTCCCTCTCTGCGATGACGATACTTAATAATATCGCCTTGAAATTTTTAGCTTCCCTTCATCCATCATCTTCATCCCCGGCAGGAACTGTGACGTCGACGACGCGAAAAAGAGCCTCTTGTAATTGAATTACTTCCTGCCTGTTGTAACGAGACAGCTTAACCTCCTTCCTCCGCTTCATCCTCTTCAGATCAGCCTAATTAATTATAACCCCCTTCGTCACCCTCGTCCCCTCATCCCCCCTCACCGTCTTTGTTTTACGGCGGAGAGAGGAGACACGAGGTGGGGGGGAGATGTTTGGCCAATCGAAAAATAATAATATTAGATGAGGATGGGCTAGTCCACTTACCACTCACCCCCCTCAAGCCCCCTTTATTCCAGCCACCTCAATCAACCCCTCCAGCTCACACTTAAAGGACAATTCACTTGTCGGGTAAGAAAGCGGGGGCGGCGAGGGTGAGGAGGAAAATAACTGATTCTCCGTCTTCAAATTACCACCCACAACCCCCACCTCTCTCCTCCCTCACTCCCCTCCCCGCCCCCGCCGTGTCAAAGCCAACGACGAGGAAGAGATATGAATAAGTTACGGGGGGTCAAAGTTTCGAGGTCCTACTTAGTCTTGTGCTGTTAACAATTCACGAGCTCAAGTGCTCGTGCCACTATTCCTGTTTTCCCCACCTCTTTGTTTTCGGCACTGGGGGGAAGAGGTTTTTACTCTTTCTGGTTACGTCATAACGCCGCGAAAGAAATTTTTCAGGGATAAGAGGGAGGAGGGATGGGAAAAATAACATTAAACTTGTCATTATACTTGGGGGGTGGAAAGTAGTAGGATGAAGCTGATCTTTCAGAGGTAAATAATCTCCTTAACCTTTATTAATCTACTGTCTCCCTGATAAATGAGTTTATTGACCATACACTTGGGTTACGCAGGGGGAAGGAATATATATTGTAACATGAATAGTTACACTTAACAATGCAGGCCAGCTTACGAGTTGCAATTGTTGAGGAACTCGGGCCAACAATGTAGTAGTCTGGCGAGACTTGCTTGGAGTGAGTCGTCATGGGGTAGTGGAAGGAGCAGGTTGTTGTGTCGGCGGGACGACGAGAGAGAGAATGAATGACCAACCACGCCCTCCCTGCAGATATAATTTTTTCTCATGCTCTGAAAGGAATTAAAACCACTAAAATCCATTTTTATATTCGGGAAAAAACCCCCATTTATATTAAAAAAAATATCAGTCACTTCACTTCACACATTTTTTTTTCCTTCAGATTTGACCTAAATTTATTTTCTTGAAGTGGATTTTTCCTTTCCTCCAAACACTCCTCCTCCTGCCCCACAGGGTAAATTATTCCACAGTCGTCGTTGATTGGTCCTATTTAGGAATGAGAATTTGCCAACATCTGTTGTTTTTTTTTGTTTTCTATATTTCACTTTGAATTGGTGGTGATCCTCCTCCCATCATCTCTACCTATATAACTGGGCTTTTGCATTTTTGTAGCTAATTCCCCAATCCATGATGGTTTTTGCCCCCGTATAAGCTTATGCAGTCTTGCTTTCTCCCCCCCCTCCTTTCTGACAATACTGTCTCCCTCCCAACCTAGCTGTTTTACTTTTTCCTTCCTATGACCTCCCTGTGGCCCTACTTGCCACAAAATTAGCAGCAGCCCCCCTTTTCTGAACTTTCTCTAATGATTCTATTTGATTAATTCTATAAGGATCCGTCCCATATTCCAAAATTGGTCTAACTAGAGATGATAAGTATGCCACTACCTCCTCCTCCTCCTTTGTTTTTGAACCCACCCCCTTTTTTTTAAGTTCCTCATAATGAAATGTAAGGAATTCCACGGTTTTTCGGGGCCATGAAATTCACTTGTTCCTCCCACCCAAGTCTGTTTTTAAATATATCCCCCCCCAGATATTTGCAGCTCGTTACCCACCCCCCTTGGAATTAGTTTCCTCACTCGCCTGCCTATTCTATATTCTGTCTCATTTAACAAACAACGTGCGTTTAGTAAACGAGATTGAGCTGCTGCCTCCTTTTCTTTCCATTAATTTTTCATTTTATTTTTCCAGAGCCCAGCTATTTATTAACTTTATCTAGATCTTCTTGTAATAATAAAAAGTGTGTGTGTCTTTTCCTCGTTTGTTATCTTTCTGTATATATTGATACAGTCAGTCGTCAGCGAAAAGCCCTTACTTACCCACCCCCTGACTTCAAGGTAATTCGGTAAGTCATTGATGAATATTAAAAACCTTCGGTAAATTTCCGACAAATTGGCACCGAACCTTTTATAATCTACAATCTTGTATAAGATTCAAAGAAATGAATGCCTATATCCTATTATGCCTCTACACTACGTCATTAGACGACGACGACGACGAAGACGACAGGGGGACATTTTATAGAAAGTAATTTTCTTCCCGCTGTTGCTGATGACGCGAGGGGGTTGCGCGCGTTAACGATGACGTATGCAAAGATGGCGCGCGTCCGGGGGTCCAGTGGCAAAGCCTCAGGTGACTTGGTTTATTTTACCTTCTTCATCTCCTCCTCCTCCAAAAACCCCGGGCGGACGTAACCCAAGGCAACGACACGTAGCGCCAACAAAGACGGTCACGTAGACTCGGATCATATTACCACTCGAGCTCACGTGGACTACTTACTCCTCCTCATCCAACAACAACAGCAGCAGCAGCAACCCTCAAGTGTCTCCTTTAAACAAGACGGAGATTTCGCCTTCGAAAATTTTAAACTTAAATACATATTTAAATATTAATTTCTCCATTAGAGCAGTATGAATCCCCTCCCAATATCATCTGCGGGGGTTAAAAAAAATATGGCCGACGGTATCACGGATCATCGTCCTCGCTGTCCACACACACATATACTATATATATAAATCTAAAAGCGTCACCATTGATTTCCTGTCGGCGGTCGACGTTGAATTCTTAAAGGTGTGTGTGTGTGTGTGTAAATTTTTGTATTCTGCTGCGGGAAACTATGGATATTTCGCTTTCACCCTCCTCGACACCTCCATCCAACCAAATTACGTCACAACCCGCCAAGTCACGCCGCCTCAAATTGCGAAGACATTCAATTATGCATAACGCCATCTTTTTCAGCCAGCCTATGACGCTTTTAATACGTCTGAAAGGGAGGGAGGGAGGAACTTTTATCTTCAGACGGTAGACAGAAACGTTCTTTGGCCAGTGAACTAAAACACGCCAACATTTCACGGAAAGAGGTTAAATGGTTTAGGAAATCATAGAGGACAAACATCAAGTCTTAGAACCGATATGTGATTGGCGTGTGTCGTATTTTACCTCTGTAAGGGAGGGAGGGAGGGGGGATAAGGAAGGAAACTTATTCAGAAGATAAACAATAAACCTTCTCCGAGGTGATCACTACAATACACCAACATATAGGAGGGGTGCTTTATGAGACCATAAAAGACAAAGTCATAGAAGAGACGCGATTGGTG
Organism: Eucriotettix oculatus; assembly: GCA_034510155.1. Lineage (NCBI taxonomy): Eukaryota > Metazoa > Arthropoda > Insecta > Orthoptera > Tetrigidae > Eucriotettix > Eucriotettix oculatus. The sequence goes on along the minus strand of CM067382.1, from coordinate 64,351,359 downwards.
TGGGACGTATTTTCCATCTGCAAGGCGAGAAAGAAATGAACTTAAATCTTCAAACGTCCGACAGAAGCCGTCTCTAAGATGATCACTGCAATAAACGAAACATTCATGGAAATAGGAAGAATGAGTTTAGGAGATCCACAAAGGTCGGAAATAAAGTCTTATAACAGATGTGATAACCGCGGGAAGTTTTTTTTTCGTCTGTAAGGAGGGAAAGAAAGGAACGTTGTTAAAATATACAAACAGGTCAACGGAAACCTTCTCTGGGGTGATCACTGCAACACGTGGATAAAATTCATGGCAATAGGACGAATGGTTTAGGAGAGATCATTGGAGACTAACATAAAGAAAGCCCTTAGAGCAGAAGTGATTGACTTGGTACGGTTTATGGCCGAAATGAAGTGGAATGGAGGAGGAACCGAAATCTTCAAAAGATCGATCAACAAGTAAATTATTATCAATAAAAAAATGTAACTTTTAGTGCTGAGATGATTCACGGGGCGATCTTAGTTGCAATTTTTTTTGTTTGTAAACCTGTCTGGTTTTTTTTATTAATTCATATAAAAACTTTTACCTTTAATATTATCAGTTGGTATAATAATTGATTGTAGTACATACAATATTAAAATAATGAATTTATAAAATTAAAATAGAGTAGACATGGAGGTTGTTGATGAACCTACTTTAGCAAATGTATTCTTGTTTTACACCGGGTAATAATTATTCTGACTGTAAACAACAATTAATTGAAACGTTAAATGCTGCTGATGAATAATTTTAACACAAAATTATAACCATCGTAGAAAAATTATATTTACGAGGAAGGGCGCTGCGGGAGTTAGTTTTCTCGCAGGCATTGCTTCAGCCCCCAGAGTGACTGCGGGGCTTACCACCTGATCATGTCGGGGATGCCTCACACTCTCTAGGGTATTTTTATTACCAAAGTTCTCATATGCCGAGACACCTTCACCTATTTTAGGAGGTATATGTACCGGGGTCAAAGACCTTGGGCATATGGCAAGAGTTGTTGTCCACGGTGATCCCATTGGATCAGTCAGGGGCCAACTGCCTCCTGAAACTGGTGGAGACACGGAGAAGAAGGGAATGCTGCGAACCCCCCACAGCAGACTCGTCTCCCCCGTCATTCATAGGGAAGGCGTGAGAATAGTACCCAATGTGCCCCCGACCTTACCTGATGCAGGGTTTATTAGGGTTTTTTCCCCTGCACCTCTTTAGGTGAAACACCTTGAGGGTACGGATCCTTAAACCATAAGGCCTGGGGGCCCTAGTTACCTGCCAAGGCTACCTACCTTCTCTTAACCTTCCGCAAATCCATCCCCCCTTTTATTCAATTCCCTTCCTATGCTATTAAAGGGGAGTTGCCTGTTTCAGGGTCACCCTCATGTAGCCTGTTAACCCCCCACAAAAACGTTTCCTTACATTTATACAGATTATCTTCATCGTGATTGCCGCTTCCCGGTAACTATATACATGAGAATCCGCCCGCCACACGGGGGAAAGAAAGTTAGTTTTCTTATTCACCCCCCTTGAATTTCCCTATTAAAATGCGGAATAATTTGAATACGATTTATTTTTTTTCTCCACCCCTCTGAAGTTTGTAAGTATCCGTTGGAAGTTCAACCTGAGTGTGTGTGTGTTTGTGTTTGTTTTCCTCTTCTCTTTCTCATCCCGCTCCCCTACTCATTTCTCCTTAAAAGCCTTTCAGCTTTGCAGCAGGGAGGTATTTTCCACGGAGCTTCAGCTGCTGCTGCTGCTTCTTAATAAATTATTGCTCGTCGTCGTCGTCGTCGTCCGCGGAGCCATTTGGACCCCCGCCCGACCTTCCATGTTGTTAAACGTCGTTACGTTAAGGTGGCGTTGCGTGTTTTATGCACCAGCGTGTTTGCGTAAGACGCCATTTGTCTTGCTAACGCCCCCCTTTGCTTCGTCGTAGTCGTCGTCGTCGTCGTTTCGCACCCCACGGCAGTTTTAATTTTCAGCCGTCTACAAAAAGTGAGGGAGTCTTATGGCGCGTTTGAAAAATTAAATCGTCAACTTCCCTCCACCCCCTTTTGTCACAGAGGGTGGTGTGACCCTTCGATTCCCCAATCAAAGTACTTAAAATGAAGAACAAGGGTTGGGGTTAGGGTGGGGGGACAATAAACGTTGCCGAAAAAACGCGGTGCACTCAGTTCCTTTACGACCACCTGTAAGCGTCGTGTCAAGAGCACAAAACGATTTCTTATTTTAATCGCAACAAAATAAGCCTTTATTTTAGTCCTTGGAATAGGATGATGACGTCATGGCGTAGACAGAAGTAAATTTAACATCTATTTCCGTTTATTTCTTTGCACCAAAGCATCCTTTTGATACATATATAGACACTATAATTAGCTGACTTACTGTCTTCACTAATTTCAATAACACTTAAATAAACCTATATTTTAATCCTTGGAGATGGCTGATGACGTCATGGCGTTAAATTTAACATCTATTCCGTTTATTTCATTGCACCAAAGCATCCTTTTGATATATAAATACACTATAATTAGCTGACTTACTGTCTTCACTAATTTCAATAACACTTAAATAAACCTATATTTTAATCCTTGGAGATGGCTGATGACGTCATGGCGCGGACAGAAGTAGGTTTAACATCTATTCCCGTTTATTTCATTTCACCAAAGCATCCTTTTGTTATATATATGCACTATAATTAGCTGACTTACTGTCTTCACTAATTTCAATAACACTTAAATAAACCTATATTTTAATCCTTGGAGATGGCTGATGACGTCATGGCGCGGACAGAAGTAAATTTAACATCTATTTCCGTTTATTTCATTGCACCAAAGCATCCTTTTGATATATATACACTATAATTAGCTGACTTACTGTCTTCACTAATTTCAATAACACTTAAATAAACCTATATTTTAATCCTTGGAGATGGCTGATGACGTCATGGCGTAGACAGAAGTAAATTTAACATCTATTCCGTTTATTTCATTGCACCAAAGCATCCTTTTGATATATAAATACACTATAATTAGCTGACTTACTGTCTTCACTAATTTCAATAACACTTAAATAAACCTATATTTTAATCCTTGGAGATGGCTGATGACGTCATGGCGTTAATTTAACATCTATTTCAGTTTATTTAATTGCACCAAAGCATCCTTTTGATATATATATTAATACACTATAATTAGCTGACTTACTGTCTTCACTAATTTCAATAACACTTAAATAAACCTATATTTTAATCCTTGGAGATGGCTGATGACGTCATGGCGCGGACAGAAGTAAATTTAACATCTATTTCCGTTTATTTGATGGGACCAAACATCATTTTGATTTATATATATTCATTACCATCACTTGACTTACTGATTCTCTAATTTTAATCCCCCGCTTAAGTAAACCAATATTTCAGTCCTTGGTTGGAGAAGGCTGATGACGTCACGGCGCTGTAACTTAATCATTAATTCAAATTTTTTTTTATTGGACCAAAAATATCCCCTTTGTTTTATATTCATTATAATTAATTGACATATTTGGTTCCACTAATTTCAATCACACACATAAGGTAAGCCTATATTTTAATTCTTGATGAATGCTGATGACGTCATGGCACTGTATGAATATAACATTAAGTTTATATATATATATAGAAAGGAAATCATACTGAAGGAGAAATCAATAGAAACCATACGCTTTGTCCCCCATGATATTGCAATATTAGGGGGGAAGTCAGAAGAAGACTTGGAAACCATAATAAATAGCAGGAACTGGGTGCTGGATAAAGATTTCAAAAGGAGGATTAATAGAGGGAAATCGAAATTTAATGAAGTGTTATATGGGAAACAGTGGAATAGGAAAAAGTGTTACATCGGGAAGCAAGGGATGGTAGAAGTATAGTAGATATAAAATGTAGGATAGCACGGGCAAGGAAGGTTTTCGCGAAAAAGAGGGTTTCACTTAACGGATACTGTAAATGCGAAATTTGGAAATCGTTGCTAAAAATGTCTCGAATAGAGGGTGGCGTTACATGGATACTTTTCCCCCTCACACTTCCCTCTTAAAAGTCTTAAAACGTGGTCTATTAATCCATCCCTTCCCTTGGTCTGCGTCCTCCATATTGTTCGCTTTTCCCCCTATTCTGTTTAAAACTTCCGCGTTAGTGCTGATGTTTATCATTCTCCTCCTCTAGTGGCTTATTTCAAAACATATTCTTTCACTTTCCGCAAAAATCCTATCGTCCAGGTTTCGCACCCATCTAACGGCCCATCCTTTCACAGGATGACGTTGACTTGACAAGTGGATTCCATTTTGAAAAAACCCAGCAAAATGTTGTTTCTTTTTTTTTTACTGTCACCGTTCTTGATTTGTTTTATTTGTTTCGTGATATCAGGAGATTATCGGGATCACGGAGCCGTCGTGACGTCACGATGACGTCGTCGTCGTCGCATATGCTATATTATGACGCGCGCGGGGCTCTGGGCTTAAGTCTCGAAATCCCTTTTAGCCCGGGAGGCGAACATCGACGCCCTTGTGAGCAATTCCGTAGGTTCATCCCCTGGAAATCCCCTTTCGGATCTCGCCCGCTTCGAGGTCTTTTATTTCCCGCCGCCCCACGCCTCACCCCCGCCCCCGCCCCCGCCGCCGCAGCGGCTCTTATCAGACCCGGGGTTTTTGCCGAAAAGTTGTGCGGCCTCCGGACGGATCAGCACCCTGAGAGTTGGGGGAGGGATATTTCACGGCCAGTTGTTTGCTCTGCGCCAAACGTTGATAACAGCGCCCCTGCGTGAATCGTTTGATCAGATTTGTGGGGGTTGGTAAAGTTTAACCCGCGCCGCGCCGCCCCCCCTTCCCCTCAACCCTCCCCTTACATGACACGTGGCCCGTGGATTATTTTACTCACAGCTCATTTTTTATTTTTCCCATTCGAACTGGGGAGAAAACTACCCTGATTGGCTCCCGGCTGTGGGCAATAAGTACAACGTTAATGCTACGAGAGAGAGAGAGAGGGTGGGGAAGGGAGGGGGAAGGGGATAAGGGAAAGCGAGGGAGAGAAGTAGAGAAAGAAGAAGAAAGAATGGTAGAAAAGAAAGAAAGAGAGAGAGAGAGAAAGACTTAGTAAATGAAAGAGAGAGAGACAAATGGAGAAAAGGAAAGGGATAGAGAGGGAAAGGGATAGAGAAGGAAAGGTATAGAGAGAGAAAGGGAGAGTGAGAAAGAGCGAGTATAAGAAAGAGAGAAAGGGAGGTAAAGAGACTGGGAGAAAGAGAGAGAAAAATGGAAAGAGAGGAAAATAAAGATAGAGAACGAAAGAGAAATAAAGGAAAAATGAGAGAGAAAGAAAGGAAGAGGAAGAGAAAGAAAGAGACCCTGAGAGAGAAAGAAACAGAGCGAGAGAGAAAGAAAGAGAAAGAAAGAGAGAGATGAAAAATATTAGAAAGGGAGAGAGAAAGACTGAGAAAATGAAGGAGAGAGAGACAAAGGGAGAGAGGGAAAGGGATAGAAAGAGAAAGGGAGAGTGAGAAAGAGCGAGTATAAGAAAGACAGAAAGGGAGATAAAGAGACTGGGAGAAAGAGAGAGAAAAATGGAAAGAGAGGAAAATAAAGATAGAGAACGAAAGAGAAATAAAGGAAAAATGAGAGAGAAAGAAAGGAAGAGGAAGAGAGAAAGAAAGAAAGAAAGAAAGAAAGAAAGAAAGAAAGAAAGAAAGAAAGAGAGAGAAAGAAAGAAAGAAAGAGAGAAGAAAGAGAGAGAAAGATAGAAAGAGAAAGAAAGAGTGAGAAAGAGAAGAAAGAAAGAAAGAAAGAAAGAAGAGAAAAGAAAGAGAGAGAAAGAAAGAAGAAATAAGAAGAGAAGAAAGAAAGAAAGAAAAGAGAAGAAAGAAGAAAGAGAAAGAAAGAGACCCTGAGAGAGAAAGAAACAGAGCGAGAGAGAAAGAAAGAGAAAAGAAAGATGTAGAAATAGAAATGAAAGAGATAGAAAGACAAAGAGCGAGAGATAGAAAGAGAGACAAAAGGGAAAAATAATGACCGGGTCATTAGCATGCGAAACAGAATAATTTTTATTAATTTTCAGAATCTGTTGGGAGAAGGAACGACTAGGGAGAAAAAACCTTGGCCACTAAGTCCGAGAAAGACGGAAAGAAGGTTTTTCTTTTAGTCTGAAATGAATATGTGGGGTTAAAATTAGTCATATTTAAGGGCCTTTTCCTGGAAGCAGATTTAGAAAAGAAAAAAAACCTTGACTCCCTTGGTGTCGGAGACAAAATCCTCTCCAGTCAGAAGTACTTATCTGTAGAGAAGTTTGGGAGAAGCCCAGTCACCCCACTTACCACCAATGTTTGTGGAAAATACCAGGCCTAATTTTCGCGCTTATTTGCAACTAAATGTCCCGGATTTTCAACGTGTTTAGGAAACCCCCCAATCCGGTGCCAAACTGTCTAGGGTTTTCATTAGCCTGCTTCAGTTTCTCTCAAGCCGACGGCCTTTGACCCTGTACGTCGTGTTTTTATTCATGAAAATATAATTATTATTATTATTAAGAAATTATTGTATTTTGTTTGCTGTAACTAATATCTTAGAGGGTACAGTGGCTTAGGACGTAGTCGCTGGCAATTAAGTTCACCTTCATTTGGGTTTTCAGGGATTAATGTACAGTGTCTACTACTTTATTTTTCTACTCTTATGACATTATATGATGCCGTTCGTTTGTGACCGGTCGGAGCCGCACCAGTTCGTGATAATTAACGTATTAAGAAGTTCCCCCCATCCCCCAGAGATTAATTCCTCCTGGGAGGGAACATCTGCCTACGTCATACAGCGCCTTTCCCTTAATGGACCTTCATTTAGCTTGATGATCTCGTCAGCTTCTCCTCCAAGACTTGCAACACGTTTCCCTTCCTTCCCTCCTTCCCTCCTTCCTCTTCTCCTTTCCCTCAGAACCACCAACAACGTTGTATAAATACCACCGCCAACTTTGTGTGTGTGTGTGCTTTAATTCCTCTTTACTAGTCAAATATCAAGAGTTGCGCTTCGTAAAATATATAAAAACTGACGTAAAAAAAAATATATATATTACCTAGTACGAGTCGAGCAAAGGAAAAAAGTGAGTGAGTGAGTGGGGTAAATATTAATAAAAATTCCGTCATGCGTTAACTTTGAAACATACGTTGGTACACCTGACCAATAGGAAAAACACGTTGACGTTGAGCCTTGGACCAGCCTCTGTCTGTATCCCTGTCTTATTCTTAAATCCATACAACCAAAAAAATTAACATTCATGTCCTTTCAAATAAAAAAAGGAAAACATTGCTAATAAAAATTATATGCTTAGTTATTAGCCGTCTTTTTATTTATTGTAAAACTTATAGTCAGAAATCTATGTTTGACTCTATAAACTACCCTGATAAATTATTTTAAGTACATAGGGAAGGTTACCGGATGTCTTTTTAAAATTCTTAAAATTTGTAAACGACTCCCTCAGTCATGTAAATAATTTTTTCAACAGTTCTTACCTACCGCAATAAATTTTTAAAGAATGTATAGGAAGGTTACCGGAATCACAAAGACGTTTCTTATACGCCCTTTTAAAATATTTTAATTTGTAAACGACTCCGTAAGACAGAAACGTATTTCTTTGACGGTCTCTAAACTACCCTAATCAGATAGACGTTCCTTCGATGACCTTTGAAATTCTTAAAAACCCAGAGTCAGATAAGAAATTCTTCGACAGAACTTAAACTACTCTAATATATTGTATTAAGGATGTGGGGACGGATACCTCATGCCTTTTTAAATTTTTAAAATTTGTAAACGACTCCCTCAGTCAGAAACGGAAATTTTCAACAGTCTCGAAACTACCCTAATAAATATTTTCTAAATTATATGGGAAGGTTTCCCTCAATCAGATAGACGTTTCTTCGATGACGCTTTATATTCTTAATATTTGTAAACGACTCCGTCAGTCAGAAACGTAAATTTGCAACAGTCGCGAATCTACCCTAATAAATATTTTCTAATATATATGGGAAGGTTCCCGCAATCAGATAGACGTTTCTTCGATGACGCTTTATATTCTTAAAAATTTGTAAACGACTCCCTCAGTCAGATACGTAATTCTTCTACAGTCTCTAAAATATCCTAATAAATTGTTTTAAGTATATAGAGCAGATTACCGGATGCCCTTTTAAAATTCTTAAAAATTGGGTAAACGACTCCCTCAGTCAGATACGTAATTCTTCTACAGTCTCTAAAATATCAAATAATTTTTTTTAGTTATATAGAGCAGGTTACCGGACGCCCTTTTAAATAATGAAATATTGGGTAAACGACTCCCTCAGTCAGATACGTAATTCTTCTACAGTCTCTAACATATCCTAATAAATTGTTAATGCCCTTTTTTAAAACTCTTAAAAATTGGGTAAACGACTCCCTCAGTCAGAATCGTAATTCTTCTAGTCTCTAACAAATCCTAATAAATTATTCTAAGTATGTAGAGGAGGTTACCGGACGCCCTTTTAAATAATTAAAAATTGGGTAAACGACTCCCTCAGTCAGAATCGTAATTCTTCTACAGTCTCTAACATATCCTAATAAATTGTTTTAAGTATATAGAGGAGGTTACCGGACGCCCTTTTAAATAATTAAAAATTGGGTAAACGACTCCCTCAGTCAGATACGTAATTCTTCTACAGTCTCTAACATATCCTAATAAATTGTTAATGCCCTTTTCAAACTCTTAAAAATTGGGTAAACGACTCCCTCAGTCAGAATCGTAATTCTTCTGCAGTCTCTAAAATATCCTAATAAATTGTTTTAAGTATATAGAGCAGGTTACCGGACGCCCTTTTAAAATTCTTAAAAATTGGGTAAACGACTCCCTCAGTCAGATACGTAATTCTTCTACAGTCTCTAAAATACCCTAATAAATTGTTTTAAGTATATAGAGCAGGTTACCGGACGCCCTTTTAAATAATTAAAAATTGGGTAAACGACTCCCTCAGTCAGATACGTAATTCTTCTACAGTCCCTAACATGTCCTATTAAATTGTTAATGCCCTTTTTAAACTCTTAAAAAGTGGGTAAACGACTCCCTCAGTCAGATACGTAATTCTTATACAGTCTCTAACATATCCTAATAAATTGTTTTAAGTATATAGAGGAGGTTACCGGACGCCCTTTTAAATAATTAAAAATTGGATAAACGACTCCCTCAGTCAGTTACATGTTCTTTGTCACGGGTATATTGTTTCCTCAGATGACGATGTAAATCCACTGGTAGCAATTCTACGTCTTTGTCAGTGACTCATAAGTCGTCTAAACATTTTTTCCATTTTTAAGTGTGGTTTTTTTTCCCGTCATAGTGGGGGATTTTCACAGATTTCCCCCCCGCGCCCTCTTTGACGTCATCTCGTTGTACCTGCCGGGCCGATGAGGTTCACCTGACTCCCCATAACGGAAGCACGCATGTCTGGAACCTGCGCGATTCCGGTCAGCCTAATAGCGCATGTGTTGGTGTTTTTTTTCCCCCTAACTGTCCGAGTTTCCGGTTCTCGCACCGGAAGTGGAGACGACGTCACATCGGCGACGGCCACGAGCCTGTCTGTAATGAGCGGGCGATAAATATTCCTCCGCCGCCGCCGCCGACGAATTAAGGATTCCAGCCTGCCTGGCAGCTCGTAAAAGGGAGGCGCGGAGGATTAGATTAGACCACCTGTGTCCATAACGGAGTAATTTACGAGCCGCCGACGACCCACTTTCTGTACAGAAATGGCGGACCCATTTATTTGTTGTTTCGCAGGTTTCTGCCTTTCGCCACCGCCGCAATCCGTCTGTCCGTCCATCCATCATGGGGGAATTATCCGTACACAAACACTGCACACGTGTGTCTTGATACTTATATATATAGATCATCCGGCGATGCCAACGCGCCTCAAGAATTGGGAAAGGAAGAATTTTTCCCCCTTAGTGGTTGTTGTTCTGATGACTGGTCTCATGTAACCCCCTCCACGATAACCAATCTTGCGCAAGCCTTTTCATATCCTTATAAAAAGCAGCACACAACCCACATCATCCATAAACTGCTTAGCGAATTCCATCCTTGCCCTCCCTATTCCGTTCCCTCTAACGCTAATTTTACAAGACCCTCGTGTCTTAAAACGTGGCCTGTTGTTAATCTATCCCTTCTCTTCTTGGTCAACGTTCTCCATGCTGTTTCCCCCTTTTTCCCCCTCCCTATTCTGTTTAGAACTTCCTCGTTTGTATGATTTTCTATCCACCCCAACTTGATTTTCAGCGTTCGTCTGTAATAGCACCACCACATTTCGAAAGATTCTATTCTTTTCCTGTTTCCGCAACTCCTATCGGCCCCACGTTTCGCACCCATGTAAACGCCACGCTCCATACGAAAAAAGTTTTAGCAACGAATTTCCTAATATTCACACTTGTACTACCCGTAACTAGAATTCCTCTTTTTTTCGCGGAAGGCCTTGTTTGTCTGTCCTATCCTCCACTTATATTGCCCGTAAGTATTGTCTGTCTACTCTTTATGTCTAGTATTCTGCCACCATTCTTAGTTATTACGCTTCCCAAGTAGCAGAATTCCTTAACTTCCTTTCAAAATATCCCCTTCCCCCAATCTAACAGCCTTTGTCATTCCACTGTTTCCCTATACTACACTCCATTACCTTGGTTTTTGCCTCTCTATTAATCCTCATATTTGAACTCTTTGTCTAGGACTACGTTCATGTCATCATTTATTATGGTTTCCGAGTCTTCTTCTGACTCCCCTGATAATACAATATCGTCGGCAAAGCTTTTTATTTCTTCTCCTTGCAGTCTGATTCCTTTTCCATGTACCGTTTTAACTTTTTTCATGACCTATTCTATATATATTGTAGCGGATTCCGCGTTCCTCCGTATTCGAGGATTTATAATTCTTTTAGGGCGCCAGGTATTTTTCACAAAAAAATACCAAAAAATTGATTTTAAATTGTTTTTAATTCCAAATCAGAGCACGAGAAAAATAATTATATCTGCAGGGGGCGTGGTTGGTCATTCATTCTCTCTCTCGTCGTCCCGCCGACACAACCTGCTCCTTCCACTACCCCATGACGACTCTCCCCATGCAAGTCTCGCCAGACTACATTGTTGGCCCGAGTTGCGTCAGTTCCTCAACAATTGCAACTCGCAAGCTGGCCTGCATTGTTGAGCGTAACTTTTCATGTTACAATATATATACATAATATATATATATATATATATATACATATATATCTTTATCTCTATTTCCCTATTTCTCTACATCTATCTCTATATCTAATTTTTAATTATATTCTTCTTCTTTTACTTATATATTTACTTTCTCTCTCTCTATCTTTATATCTATCTCTCTATCTCTATTTCCTTATTTCTCTACATCTATCTCTATTTCTATCTTTCACTAGCTTTATTTCCTTATATCTCTATTTCTCTATATCAATATATATATATATATATAAAGGTTGAACAGCATGGGCGACAGACTGCTGCATCATCCTTGTCATACTCCTTTCATGATTACGTCATCATCATCATGATCATCTGCAGACGGACGGAATGTTCCGCTCTCAGGCTGAAAATTGACTGAGGACGAGGAGGAGGACGAGGACGAGGAGGTGGAGGTGGCGTGTGTGTTGACCCAGAGTCCTCTAGACGGGAGGAAACAACAACAGCGACGACACCGGCCTGCGTGGTGTGTTTCCCAAGGAAAGAGTAACCGGATAAGAACCTAACCGCGGAGGAATACATTACCGGGTCTGACTTTCAAATGAAGTAGTGTCGCTGCGCCAGACAACTCAGCCTCATCGGAATTGCAGACTTACGTTAATGGGGGGGCGGGTGAGCGCCTTATCCATATGTGATTCGTTCCTTTCCTCCTCCGGACCGATGAATAATTAAATTCCTTACACAGAAGAAAAAGTAGTTCACGCGTCACGGGGAATGTGAGGGCGACGGTGACGACACTCAAATTCGTTCACAGTTCATCTTCAACACTGAAATACTATTCAGTCTTTCAATCCATCCGGATGCGTAAGAGGGAATATGTCCATATATATTTCAATTAATCCGCGGTAAGAAAGTATTATTATAAACATAAGTTTGATAAATAAATACATTGTGGATGCCGTCACGTTTTTTTCTGGGGGGTGATCCTGAAACAGGCAACTTTCCTTTAATAGCATAGAAAGGGAATTGAAAAGGGGGGGATATTTTATTTTATTTTTTTTGTTGGTTAAGAGGCCATTTTGGGGGAGGGGGAGGGGCTAACAGGCTACATGAGGGTGATCCTAAAACAGGCAACTCCCCTTTAATAGCATAGGAAGGGAATTGAAAAGGGGGGGTTTTTTTGGTTAACAGGCTACATGAGGGTGATCCTGAAACAGGCAACTCCCCTTTAATAGCATAGGAAGGGAATTGAAAAGGGGGGGATGCGGAAGGTAGAGCAAGGTAGCCAAGGAAGGGTTAACTAGGGCCCCCGGGCTATGGTTTAAGGATCCTACCCTCATGGTGTTTCACCTAAAGAGATGTTGCAGGGAAAACCCCTAGAAAACCTGCATCAGGTAGGTCGGGCATTGCTGGGTACTATTCTCACGCCCTTCCCTATGAATGACGGGAGACGAGTCTGCTGTGGGGGGGACGCAGCATTCCCTTCTCCTCCGTGTCTCCACCAGTTTCAGGAGGCAGTTGGCCCCCCGACTGATCCAATTAATGGGATCAGCGTGGACAACTCTTGCCATATGCGCCCAAGGTCTTTGACCCCGGTACATATACCTCCTAAAATAGGTGAAGGTGTCTCGGCATATGAGAACTTTGATTAAAAAAAATACCCAGAGAGAGTGCAGGAGGCATCCCCGACATGATCAGGTGGTAAGCCCCGCAGTCACTCTGGGCTGCTCATACCCCCAAGTACCCTAGAACAGCCACTCATCAGTGTTTATAAACTCGGTATTTCACAAACGCACTGCGAGTTACAATTAATTTCGGTTCCTCCTCCATTCCACTTCATTTCGGCCATAAACCGTCCCAAGTCAATCACTTCTGCTCTAAGGGCTTTATGTTAGTCTCCAATGATCTCTCCTAAACCATTCGTCCTATTGCCATGAATTTTATCCATGTGTTGCAGTGATCACCCCAGAGAAGGTTTCCGTTGACCTGTTTGTATATTTAACTACGTTCCTTTCTTTCCCTCCTTACAGACGAAAAAAACTTCCCGCGGTTAATTACGCACTACCCATATTAAAAATTATTCTGTTTATAATTAATAAAAATGTATATATATATATATTTAAACTCAATTATTAAATTCATTAATTAATATTCCTCCCCCCCCCATCATCATCATCATTTACACCACATTACCGGGGAAATACGAACAAGTAGGGGAGGGGGGGAGGGGCCAGGGAACCCAGCTGAGTATATAGATAAATACTGCGAACGGGGTTACAAAATTTTAGTGAACTGTTCAGGTGATATTTACGCCATATCGTTTAGTGGCGGTGACTACGGAATTTTTTTCGGTGGCAGGCTTATTACTGGTTGCAGGGCCAAGGAAGTAACGGAGGCGAGATTCTTCTACTTCTTCTCGAAGGTGGCTCAATAATAAATAAATAACAGAATGTGATTCTGTAATAAACCTGCATGTAATTATTGAAGTGTTAGTTTAAAAGGCGGTGGATGAAAGTAACGGGGCTTTAAAGGGAGGAAAGTTGTAGATTAGAATTAGAAAGGGGGGAGGAGGAGGAACAGGAACAGCAGCGAGCAGCGAGCAGGTGGTTGCAGGGAAGGAGTCTGCGCTCAGACAATATTGACCCTGCTCTCTCGCCACGTCGGCCCAATTACACCCAATTACCTCGGCTCTATATCTCCAGCCATCCAGCCAGCGTCGCGACGCTCCTCTTAAAGTCGATGGATACTGCCGCTCTGTATTAACCTCGGAGGATCCTTCCTTCCTTCCTTTGCAAACACAAAAAACCCCCCAAATCCCGAGAAACTGCGCACTACTTGTTGTAATCAGGATAATTCCCGGGCAGGGACTGAGAAATAATAATCCTCCATCCAGTAAAGGAGGTGAACCTGTAATATATATTGAAGACTGGAAAATCACAATGAGGGACATCGACCCAAGGCAGGACACAGTGAGATTAGTGCGAATCACTCCATTAAGAGATTAAAAGTAGTCAAAAAGAGGAAGTCACCTCCGCAGGTGTGAAAACAAACTGCAAAAAAAAAATTATGCATGGTCCATCTATTTGATCTGTTCAGCGCGAAATAACTTGTAAATTTTAATCAACGTTTCTTTTAAGTAACTATATATATATATATATTGTAGCCGCTCCGGCGTTCCTCCGTATTCCAGGATTTAAATGCTTTTTGGGCGCCAGGTATTTTTTAATAAAAATACCAAAAAAAGTGGATTTTAATAACTTTAATCCATTTCAGAACATGAGAAAAAATTATCACTACAACAGGGCGTGGTCTTTCTCCGTCCGCAACATCCTTCTCCTTCCACTACCCCATGACGACTGCTCAAAGCCTCGCACAGACTCCATTGTTGGCCCCGAGTTGCGACAATTGCAACTCGCAAGATGGCCCCCGCGTTGTTGCGTGTAACTTTTCATGTTACAATATATTTCAGGTAAAGGAATCATACTGCAAGGAGAAGAAATAAAAACCTTACGCTGTGCCGACGATATTTTTTTTGAGGGGGTGGGGGAAGGAGGGGAAGGGGGGGAGTCAGAAGAAGAAGAAGTAGACTTGGAAACCATAAAAAAATATCAAAAACCATAAAATATTTTACATCCCCCCAATTATTTTTCAATTCCCTCCTTCCTATTGCCTTTAAGGGGGGTGTTTCATGTTTCAGGATCACCCTCATGTAACCTGTTTTGCACCACCCCCCTCTCCCTCTCTCTCTCTCAAACACACTATACTCAATAATAATAATAATGAGACTCTTTTCATCGCCTCCCCCCTCATTATTTTTCATTTCCCTTCCTATTGCCTTTAAGGAGGATTTTCCTTATTTTTTTAGGATCACCTTCGTGTAGCCTGTTTTACACACCTCTCTCTCTGTCTTTCTCTCTCTCTCTCTCTCCCTCTCTCTTTCTCTCAAACACACTATACTCAATATTAATAATAAGAGACTTTTTATCGCCTCTCCCCATTATTTTTCATTTCCCTTCCTATTGCCTTTAAGGAGGAATTTTTCCTTATTTCAGGATCACCTTCGTGTAGCCTGTTTTACACACCCTCTCTCTTTCTCAAACACACTATACTCATTAATAATAATAATGAGACCTTTTTTATCGCCTCACCCCATTATTTTTCAATTCCCTTCCTATTGCCTTTAAGGAGGAGTTTCCTTATTTCAGGATCACCTTCGTGTAGCCTGTTTCACCCCCCTTAAAAATAATAAATATTTTAGAGAGCATTCCTTACCTTCCTTCCTTCCTTTGTCTTCATATCCCGGTAGACTCCACCGCCACTTCTGATATTTTTTCTTCTTCCTCCTCCTCCTCCATTCAGACCAGAAGAACCCGAGCTTTACATTCATTCCTGGTCCTGCTGCTGAGATTTTCCATCCCGCTGAGGCCCTAAAAAAATGATTTTCAAATTACTCTTATATACATAATTTTATTTTATTTTTTTAAAAAAAGGAAAAGGGGTGAGGAAATCGCATTGCATTTTCTAAAATAAAAATAAATGCGGGAGAAGGTTCCATCTTCATCGTTAAGGGTATTTTTTTTTCGTTTTTGTTTCCTTTTTGTGCTTCAGTTACTTTTTCTTAGTACCCTACCCTTTACCCTTCCCACCCCCTCCCTCCCCCTCACCCACTAAGAAAAAAAAAATCCCACATGACCATTGTCTGGTTTGGGGTGAACCAACCAACCCCTCCCCCTCCTCCCTGTCCCTTACCCTTCCCGAATAAAGTTTTTAACGATTTACGTCAACCCGACGACGACGACGACGAGTCTGTTTGAAAAAGGGGAAGGTCCGACGTCGTCGCTTGACCAACCCCTTCAAAGAGAGAGAAAGGGCGTGTTATTTTTTCAACATCAGAGGCGGTCAGCCCCTGTCCATGTGTGTGTGTGAGGGTGGAGAAAAGGAGGGGGAGGAGGGAGTCAATAAATGTTTTTGAAGCGTTTCTCCCCCCTTAAATTATTCACGGCCACGAAAAGCACTGCCCGGACATTGACGACCCGAATATTTCATACTT
The DNA here is from genome assembly GCA_034510155.1 of Eucriotettix oculatus. Classification (NCBI taxonomy): domain Eukaryota; kingdom Metazoa; phylum Arthropoda; class Insecta; order Orthoptera; family Tetrigidae; genus Eucriotettix; species Eucriotettix oculatus. The sequence goes on along the minus strand of CM067382.1, from coordinate 64,335,083 downwards.
GGAAGCTTTTAAGGGATGACAATGCTCCGAGGGTTGTTAAAAGGGGGGGAGGGGTAGAAACAGCAGAACTTCTCCAAATAATATCACCAAAATTGTTATCATTCTGCGGTTATAAACCAATGTGTCGCTCATAAAATTGTCTCCAATTGATATATCGATAGAGTCGTATTAATCAGGCTGAAATAATATTTAAGAATAAAACAAATTAAGATATATTAAAACATGTAAAAATGCGTCATCACTTCCTCGGAACTTTCCCAGGAAGGAATGTAAAATAAAAATTCAAAGACAATTATATCAAAAATTTATTTAACATTATTTGACGAGATTTGATGAAGCATCACACTAAGACATATATATATATACATTAAATAATATAATATTTTCATATTAAAGAATGTTATTTTACAGCAGAACCTTTAATAATAATAATAATAAATGGGTTACATCAGCCTCTTTGTCAGTATTACGACGTTCCGTCTCTAATTTGAGACTTCTTCAGGAACTAAAAACAATACAATCTGATTACAATGGGTAATACGTTATGAGAAAATTTTTTTGTAAGTATTTTGTCAGTATTTTCATAATTTAAAATATTAAATATTACGACGTTTCGTCTCTCATTTGAGACTTCTTCAGGTACTAAAAAAATTTACAAATTGCTTGTATTGGATATTATGCTAATTTTTTTTAAAAAAAATAAAATACATTTTTTTACACTTACAAATCTTTTTAAAACGTATGACCCAATGTAAAAAAAAAATATATTTAGTAACTGAAGAAGTTCAAATGTTAAAAATTAAAAAATAACAAGTATTCAACAAATTAATCTTTGAATATATTAAAAAATATGACGATCATTGGAAAAACCGAAAAATTCAAATTGTAAAGAAATTTTTTTTAAACCAAGTTTCTAAATAAAAATTTATACAAACTGTAAAATTAAAATCCTTACTTAATTAAAATAATTATAAATTCAAACAGACGCCTAAAATCAAATGAAAAAATAAAATTCTATAATTTAAATTCTAATGTTCCTAAAAATCTTAATTTAAGGTTACAATAATTTAAATTAACAGAAACTGTTAAATAAAAGTAAAACAACTTTAATAAAATGATGAGAAAAAAAAATAAAGGAGGAAACCGCCATAAGCTGTCAGGTCTATATTTTGTAAATTCAGGAAAATTGGGACAAAACCCCAGAATTTATAAATATAGAACTGAAAACCTATGCTGGTTTCTTTTTATTTTTTAAAAAATGGAAACTTTTAAATTGAAGAAATGAAATTTATGTATTTAAACTGGTTTGATGCAACATCCACCACCCCCTTTTGTATTTAATTTATTAGCTGTATGTTCAGTACAGTTAATTAACATAACAAATCTAAACTTTTGTGGGGGGTTGAAATCTTTAGGACGCAATAAAAATCGTGCGACTAGTAAATAAAGACGGTTTTTGTGTTTTCTTCCATCAAGGAATTCTGCCTATTATTTTTGGTTACATTATAATCTCCTTCAGTTTTCCGACTCACCCGGTCCAAAAATTTTAATGGAAGTTGCTTTAGTATTTGGTTGTCCTTTTCAAGTGTCACTTGTCCAGCGTTACTCATTAACACAATTAATAATTCTGCTCTCTTTTTCGTCGTAGCCATTTTCCCTTCATCTCTCTGTATTGATATAAAATGGCGGGGGGCAGGGGGCGGCAGTTATATACAGTATTCAGTCATTACTTACAACAGACAGATGGAGAGTTGAACCGGACATGACGTGTTCAAAAAGAAAAAAAGAAATCAAAATAAATAATCAACACCGTTTACAATCTGTATTAATCGCACCAGTCGATTCTCAGCAATCGATAGAAGGCGAAGTGGTTGTGGAGAGGAAACAACAATAAAGGGTCCGCGGGTCCATTCTTCGTAATTTGCTCAGGAATTAGTCGATTACATGTTGTTTGGTGATTTCCAGCGATTATCTACGATCTTTGCCTTGCAGAACAATAGATTACACTTAAGTAATTACTGGAATGATTAATTATATTTTTTGCGAGTACTTAACAAAACTTTCTTATTAATTGGTTTACACTATTAACTACTTTGATTAATTAATAATATTAAGCAATATTTCATTTGAGAAGTAAATCTTTCGAGTTTTCAGGTTTCATTTATTTTTTTAAATTAATAACAGCAGAGAATATTATGATGAAAAATAAATCTTTCAAGGTTCCATGTTTCTATTAAATTTATTAATTAATAACTTCAGACAATATTTCGTTTAAAAGTAAATTATTCATTTTCAAGATTTCAATTATTTATTTTCTTAATTAATAAAGTTAGGCGCTACTCCGCTGGAAACTGAAATAATCAAATTTTTTTGGGTTTCAATTAATTTTCTAGTTTAGTAAATATATATAAAAAAATGGAAAGTGAATTATTTAAATTTACAAGTTTCTATTAATTTTATTAATTTCTAAAATTATAGAATACTCCGTTGGAAACTCAGTTAGTCAAACTTTTGGGTTTCAATTAATTTTCTAGATTAATAAATTTAATAAAAAAACTGGAAAATGAATTATTTAAATTTTCAGGTTTCAATTAATTTTATTAATTTCTAAAATTATAGAATACTCCGTTGGAAACTCAGTTAGTCAAACTTTTGGGTTTCAATTATATTTAAGGTTTCAATTAATTTTATTAATTTCTAAAATTATAGAATACTCCATTGGAAACTCAGTTAGTCAAACTTTTGGGTTTCAATTAATTTTCTAGATTAATAAATTTAATAAAAAAAACTGGAAAGTGAATTATTTAAATTTACAGGTTGCAATTAATTTTATTAATTTCTAAAATTATAGAATACTCCATTGGAAACTCAGTTAATCAAACTTTTGGGTTTCAATTAATTTTCTGGATTAATAAATTTAATAAAAAAACTGGAAAATGAATTATTTAAATTTTCAGGTTTCAATTAATTTTATTGATTAATAAAATTAGACAATAGACCGTTGGCAACTACATTAACCAAAATTTGGGTTTCGGTTAATTTTCTGAATTAATAAATTTTATAAAAAAAACTGGAAATTTGATTTTCTTTCTCATCAAGATATTGTCTTTGGAAATTCAAAAATACACGGATTCTCAATTAATCCCATTAAATTGTTTCGTCAGCGCTTTGTAATTGACACGAAATAAATTAAATTATGGTGATTCGGAAATTTTTGAATAATTTAATCTAATTTGGACAATGGTTTCGTAATTAATTGAATAATTTCTCATACGCTTGTAGCAGAGCGGTTTACATTTCAAAGGTTCATTAAAGACCAAAGATTATGTACAAAATAGGACAAAGATGCATTATGTCATCACTTCCAGTCATTCCTACCAACTGTTGATCAAACACGCACAATCTAAGACATACCAAATGAAATACCTCTTTACTTGTATGCTTTAATTTTTTTTAAAACAAAATAAATTATAAAACAGACGCTTTAAAACCCTTAAATTAAATGCACAATCTGCTGCTACACGTAGTATTACATTTACATAAATATACTTTTATATTCCCTGTTCTGAATATATTTCTTATAGTTTTTTTTTGGGAAGAAATTAAACACAGCAGCCATGTTGCGCTGGAGGCAATATGGCGTATTTCGCAGTATGTTCGGTGACGTCATAAAATTAAAAAACTGACGACACATCCGCACATGTTTTTTTTATTGTTTTGAAACTGTGATTAATTCCAGTGTTTGGTCTTCTAGGGTTTTTTTTTCACCCCGACAGAAAATTATTTCCGCCGGGTTTTGAATAAGGGTTATTGTAATTTCTGAAGGTTCGTGATCATGATTTAAAAAATAACTTTTCTTGTAATACACCACCTCACTCAGCTTCTGGTTCCATTCATCCCGCCATCCACTTTCCAGATTGACAGAGAAACTGGAGTTGTTGAGTGGATGAGGAATTAAACTTTAGTCGCTGACAACCCTCCGAAGTAGTAGTAGTAGTAGTGTGTTCTGTGTGTTTTTTTCCTCCTCCCATCCCATCCCTTCTCCCTTTCCTCTCTCTCCCCTCTATTTCTTATTTTTCTCCCCTCCTTCCTCCTAACACCTCGACAATTTAACTAATGAAGGAGTTTCTGCTGATCCGAAATTGCATTTCGAAATTCGCGTCTTGAAGCGTTCGTGTCTCATTCAGTTCAATTAGAACACGCGAGAAATTGCCCTCTGCCTTTCAAAAGCCCGCCGCCGCCCCCTTGTCGGGAAGTTTGTCGGAACTTTGACTGTGACTCGGCGAGCGGACTTCAAAAAACCTCGTCGTTGCCATCAGGAGAGGAGAGGAGAGGAGAGGGTGAAAGGTTCGGAGGGAGGGAGGAGACCCAACAACAGAAAGTGCGTAAGGTTTCCCTCGGAACTTTTCCAGAAAAGGGGGCAAGGGATTTCTCTACCTGCCAGGAATTTGGAATCGTCTGATGATCCTGGAACAACTTGGAACCGAAGACGAAGATTTTTTTTTCTTCATTTTTGTGCACACAACAAGAACCCAGAGTCCCTTTTCCTCAGGATTGAGGCTATTTGATTATTATTTTGATGGAGAAATGGAGGACCGAAGACGGTTAGGTTAGGCCATGACCTGTCCTCTCCTCTCCTTTCCCTCCCCGGATCCCCGAACAAGCCACGCCCATCAGTAACGGTAACGTCGAAAAAAAAAATTAATGGCGTCATCTGCCTCAAATATTTTTATCAGAACGCTTAATTACTAAATTATTTGTCCCTTAATAATTTAAAGTACGTATCATTCAAATATTTATAGCGTTTTGTGAAAGCATTTCCCTTCATTCTATACAGGTTTGAAATTAATTTAAAAAATTTATCACTCAAACATTCAACTTTTAGTTGAAAAATTTTCCTTCATTGTATTAAGATCAATTAAATGAAACAATTTATTTTTATAATTATTAAAAGATTTTCCTTAATTGTTTTGCAATTTTGTTTTTGCATTTATTTCTGTTCTGATTTTTAATTAATTTAAAGAATTAATTGTTGCAATTATTTCTATTCTGATTTTTAATTAATTTAAAGAATTAATTGTTGCAATTTGTAAAACGTTTACTTTCATTACATACAGATTTTAAATTAATAAAAATAATTTGTTACTACAAGTAAAATATTTTCCCCTCATTCTATTCTGATTTTTAATTAATTACAAAAATTTATTGTTCCAATTAGTGAAAGATTTTCCTTCACTGTATTCAGATTTTTTAATTAATGTAAAGAATTCATTGCTGCAATTAATAAAATATTTTCCTTCGTTCTACTTACAGAATTTATTTTAACTTAAAGAATTTATCATCACAGGAAGAGATTGACAATCAGGAAAAGATTTTCCTTCATTCTGTTCTGGTTTTTAATTAACTTAATGAATTTATTGCTAGCATTAATAAAAGATTTACCTTGATTCCGATTTTTAATTAGTTTAAAGAATTTATTGTTACAATTAGTAAAAATTTTTGTCATTCGTTTTATATACAATTTGAATTAACTTAAAGAATTTACTGTCGCAATTAGTAAAATATTTTCCTTCTTATCATACATAATTTGAATTAATTTAAAGAATTTGTTACGATTAGTAAAAGATTTTCCTCCATTCTATACAGAATTTAAATTAATATAAATAATTTATTTTTACAATAAGTAAAATATTTTCCTTCATTTTATTTTGCTTTTTAATTAATTTAAATAATTAATTATTCCAATATTTGACAGTTAGTAAAATATTTTCCTTCATTATATTTAGATTTTTATTTAATTTATCATTCCAATATTTGACAATTATTAAAATATTTTCCTTCATTCTATTTTTATTTTTAATTAATTTAAATAATTTATCATTCCAATATTTGACAACTAGTAAAATATTTTCCTTCATTCTATTTCGATTTTTAATTAATTTAAATAATTTATCATTCCAATATTTGACAATTATTAAAATATTTTCCTTCATTCTATTTTTATTTTTAATTAATTTAAATAATTTATCATTCCAATATTTGACAATTATTAAAATATTTTCCTTCATTCTATTTAGATTTTTAATTAATTTAAATAATTTATCATTCCAATATTTGACAATTATTAAAATGTTTTCCTTCATTCTATTTTTATTTTTAATTAATTTAAATAATTTATCATTCCAATATTTGACAATTATTAAAATGTTTTCCTTCATTCTATTTTTATTTTTAAATAATTTATCATTCCAATATTTGACAATTATTAAAATATTTTCCTTCATTCTATTTTTATTTTTAAATAATTTATTCCAATATTTGAAAACTAGTCAAATATTTTCCTTAATTCTTTTTGATTTTTATTTAATTTAAATAATTTATCATTCCAATATTTGACAATTATTAAAATATTTTCCTTCATTCTATTTTTATTTTTAATTAATTTAAATAATTTATCATGGCAATTAGTAAAAGGGTAAAGGGTTTGGTTTAGAGAAGCCATTCGTGGAGGGTTTTCCCTTGTAATGAAATAAACCCGGGTACAGCTTCAACGGAATCGAGTATTTTAATTTTAGTTCTGTCGTTGAAGTTTCCAAGGCCGTCAGAGGAGAGGAGTTTGCTGAAATTGATGTAAAGAAAAATTCGTATAGAGGAGGAGGAGGGAGTGAGGAAGGCAGGTGATGAAGTTTTCTTGTTTTGCAAGGTAATTGATTCGTGCGGGCGGCGACGGTACGACGAGGTTTACCCCCCCCCCCCTCCTCGGTAACAGGGGGGCAGGGGGTAGGGGGTATGGGGTAGTGCAGTTGCCGTAGATAAAGGGACGACTACTCTTAGGATCTCTCCCCTTAGCCTTCCTCCTCAGATATCGTGTTTTATGAACTTTGCTCACGTGAGTTCTCTCTTTGAATTTATGGCATTTACTCTCCCCCCCACCCCACCCTCGGCCCCTCCTCCATAAAATTATGTGGTTCTGTTCTACGAAAACTCCTGACTTGCATTGCATTGCTTTGGACCTTGGTCGCGTTCTTCAAACTCCAAACAAACAGAAAAAAAAATAAAATGATGTAATAACATAATTTCCCATCGGCTCTCTCAAAAATCATAACGATTTAATGAGGATTTCGATTTTACTTTGAACTAAAAGAGAAGCAACAGTCAGAGATTCTCCGTGCGCTAGAATGCCAAAGATCGTGTACAGGTAAATCAGAGATGAAGGAACAAACTGAGCGGAGTGATATTGGGACTTATTATTATTTTTTTTTTAAATTTTCAATTACTCAACGTGCTGACGACATTTCACACACACATACATTGAGACGGAATACAAATAAAGAAAAATGAAAAGGTTAATTAACGTCTAGTGCGTGACGTCAGAGGAACCGAATATATTGAAGTGACGTAACGAAATTGACTTTCAGTTTTTCTCTTCTCTGGTCAAGTATACTGAATTGTTTCACCTTCGTTAACGCAGACTGAGGAAACGTCACGACATCTTCAAGAGTTATTTCGACAATTTCCTCCCTTATTATTTATTTTTTTTGTGACACACATAATTAATTTCTATTAAACTCCACCTCTTCAACTACCCCCTTGGGTAATTACTTTTTGTAACGTGGTGTAAAATGAGAGACAAGAGACCAAAATCCGATATTCATTCATTTAATTTCCTCCCTCTTCCTCCTCCTCCTCCCTCCAAAAATTCACCCTTGTATCGTATCGGTTAGGCAGAGTAATTATTAACATATTAATCACATGAAACAAAACAAAAATTCATTGCACTCAAACAACGGAATGACAAATATTGTTTAAAAAATTTTTCGTCCTTCTTTTTAATGAATTTGATATGTTTTCTGGTTTTCTTTTTGTATCGGTTTATTCCGATTCTTTTTCCCTCGTTCGCATTTAACTATGAAGGTGGTTGGTCCAAGCGTTTATTTAATTATTTCAGGATTTCTGTTTCCTGTGAAATATTAAATTCGGATCTTCTCAATTAAATTTGTTTAAAATTTCAAATAATCCTTCTCCTGACTTCAAAGACGTCAGCAAGAAATTTTCTTTATAGGTTTATTAAATTAAGCACCCACTCTTGTCCCTTTTTTTTATCACTTTTCCTGTCTTTTGTCTCTCTCTTCTGTTTCCTGTCCTATTTCTCTCTTGCCTCTATGGTTCCTTTCTATTCTCTCTTCTTCCCGTTTGTTTCCGACTTATCTCTTTTCTCTCTTCTCTGACATTGCTTCGTTTTCTCTCTTCACGTCTCTCTTGTATCTTATCCTCTTCCTTCTCTCTCTTTGTCTGTCTGTTCTCCCTCTCTTTATTCTCTCAGCTTCTTCTCTCTGTCTGTTCTCTCTTTCCCCTCTCTTCTCAGAAACTTCTCTTTCTTCTCACTCACTTCTCTTTCTTCTCACTCACTTCTCTTTCTTCTCACTCACTTCTCTTTCTTCTCACTCACTTCTCTTTCTTCTCACTCACTTCTCTTTCTTCTCACTCACTTCTCTTTCTTCTCATCTCTTCTCTTTCTTCTCATCTCTTCTCTTTCTTCTTACTCACTTCTCTCTTAAATTTCTTCTGTCTTCTCTGGATTCTATCAGTGTGTTCTCTCTCCTACCTCTTCTTTGTCCGTTCTCTCTCTCTCTCACTCTCTTCTTCCCTAGTTTCCTCTCTTCTCTCTCTTATCTTTCTTCTCTGTCACTTCCATTTCTTCACAGCCTCTCTTCTCTGCGTGTCTTTTCTCACTCCACGGCTCCTTCGGCCGAAAGTGAAGTTCCACGTACAGCTAGAATTTTTTTAGCCGTGAAGATATCTCAAATGAGAGACGAAACGTCGTAATATCATAAGATTTAAACATAACTGACAAAGAGGCTGATTAAATCATTTATTATATATTTAATTGTCAGAAAAAAATTATTTAATTTATTTTTTTCTCTTCCGAGTGAGGAATCATAATAGTCCTCTCTTTTACCCACATAGAATGGGTAATTTCATTGGCAGGAAGGAGAGAACTGTAGGAGAAGGAGGGTTGGAAGATGGGTGGTGGTGGTGGTGAAATTGAGATCGTATATCCTTCAAGTATTTTCTATAATGTATAATCTATCGACTTATTCCCTTGATATATTATTACCTCAAGAGGAACATAAAACCTGTTTGTAAGAGAATACCTCGACGACGGTGGTTGGAAAATATATATTTTTTTTCTTTTCTGTTTTTAAAAGAGAAGAGAACATTTTCCTAAGTCTACGGGGTATTAAGGAGCCGGCAGCGTGGAGAGGGCGAGACAGAGAAAGAGAGAGATAGAGAGGAAGATAGTGAGAGAGAGAGAGAGAGAGAGAGAGAGAGAGGGAAAGAGAGAAATCTGATATGGCGCCATATTTCAAGGGGAACAGCACTTCCCCCTAAAGGAAGGAGAGATTGATAATTTATTAGCCTATCGACTCGGAAGCTGATTCTCTTCTTGTTGCCACGCGGCGGACAAAAGCCTCGGAGAAAACCGATTGTGTGAGAACAAGCAAGGTTGTGCCTTCTCTCTCTAACCCCCACAAATAATCCCTCCTCCCAAAATAAAAAAAAGGAATAATAAATTCGTGTCTTGAGAAAAAAATAATAATAACGCGGCTTGTATTTAATGTGATTTAAGGGCGGTGTTGAACGCCGCGTCCGTCAGGTCTACTCCTTATTTGCACATTTGTAGATACTCACCATGATCCTAAAATCCCGCCCGTAATTAAAGGAGATACACCTCACCGTGACGTCACCACGAACTCACTCCCACTACAATCCTGTTTACAAGATGCGACAAATTTCAACCCCTCCCGCTCCCCCCCTCTAAAAAGGATAAACCCCTCTAACCCCTCAAAAATTCTGTTTTGAACAACTCTGAAATTTTATTATGACGTCAAAAGCAAACACAACCGAGAAGAAAAAAAAACAACGTAAATTTTTTAAAAATACACACACGTAACCACGTTTATCGAAAAAATTCTCACCGATGCAATTGACAAATAATTGTATTAAATTATTATGATGATGATGATCTATAAAATATTATCTTCGGTTTTATAAGTTTGTCTTGTGGAAACGGAGTATAATAACCTGGACGAAACGTCGTAATCATAATCGTATAAACTAGGACGTGCAAAGTGGCGGAGTAGGACGCACCAGAAACCAATATAAAAATAAAAGGGTTCGTCAATTTATTCTCTCTCTCATGATGACGTGACGTTATCTCTCCTCCCAACTCCCACCCCCATTTGTGGTGGTGGCGTCGTCTTTGTCGTCGTCGTCGTCGTCGTTGTCGCAGACAGCTGTCATAATATTGACAGAGACGTCCAAAATGTTGCGCAGCATCTGTGTTCCTCAGGATTACACGTCGCTAATCTCGCTGGTGGCAGTCTAGAGCAACTACCAACTCTGCAAATGTGTAAAAACCTCCCTTCCTCTCTGTTGATAAAACCGACAACAAAGCCTGACAACTACTACTGTAACCTTTACAAATAAACGAACGCAGCTTGCCTGTCAGCTGTGACGTCACCACTTCAGTTATCATTTTCAGTTTGCCTTTTCAATTAAAAAAATTTTTAACTTTTGTTTGTGTCTGTCGCCGTGTTGTGCCAAGCAATGAAATACCGGGGATAAGAGTTTCTAACGACAAATAGTTTTAGTTGAGAGGCTTTGGAAGGAATAGGAGCATCGCTGGTTGTCGCCGAGCTCTACGAAACAATAATATACCCGGGATAAAAGTTTCTAATGGAGAGTCTTTGGGAGGAATAGGAGCATCGCTGGTTGTCGGCGAATACTACGAAACAATAATATACCCGGGATAAGAGTTTCTAATGGAGAGTCTTTGCGAGGAATAGGAGCATCGCTGGTTGTCGGCGAATACTACGAAACAATAATATACCCGGGATAAGAGTTTCTAATGGAGAGTCTTTGGGAGGAATAGGAGCATCGCTGGTTGTCGGCGACTTTACGAAACAATAATATACCCGGGATAAGAGTTTCTAATGGAGAGTCTTTGCGAGGAATAGGAGCATCGCTGGTTGTCGGCGAGTTCTACGAAACAATAATATACCCGGGATAAAAGTTTCTAATGGAGAGTCTTTGGGAGGAATAGGAGCATCGCTGCTTGTCGGCGACTTCTACGAAACAATAATATACCCGGCATATAAGTTTCTAATGGAGAGTCTTTGGGAGGAATAGGAGCATCGCTGGTTGTCGGCGAGTTCTACGAAACAATAATATACCCACGATAAGAGCTTCTAACGACAAGCAGTTGTAGTTATGTCTTTGGCGAGGAAAAAGAGCATCGCTGGTTGTCGCGAATACTACGAAACAATAATATACCCGGGATAAAAGTTTCTAATGGAGAGTCTTTGGGAGGAATAGGAGCATCGCTGGTTGTCGCCGAACTCTGCGAAACAATAATATACCCGGGATAAGAGTTTCTAACGACAAATGGTTGTAGTTGAGAGTCTTTGGGAGGAATAGGAGCATCGCTGGTTGTCGCCGAACTCTGCGAAACAATAATATACCCGGGATAAGAGTTTCTAACGACAAATAGTTGTAGTTGAGAGTCTTTGGGAGGATCATCGCTGGTTGGAAAAATGCAACGGTAATAATTTGATAATTTCATGATTGATAATTTAAATATTGTTCATGCTCAATTATAATTTTATATCGTGCCTACTTATACGTATGAATTGTGAGCGGGAAGAAGCAAGAGAAGAAAATTTTATGTAATGCCGCGGATTGTGAAAGAAGAAAATTATCCTTTTACCGCGGATACTGAAAGAAGGAAAATTGTCCTTTTGCCGCGGTTAGTGAAAAGAAAATTCTCTCTCTCTCTCTCTCTCTCTGTCTGTTACGTGTGGGGGAATTTTGCTCGATAGGCTTCACAGTTTACAAATTGCAGAGTTGTGACGACGAGGTTCTGCTGTTGGGGCGGAGGCAAAAGCCGATGCCTGCACGTAACCGGAAGCCGCGTCGGTGCGTGTTACGCACTGCCAATACTTGTGCCGCTGCTGCTGCTGCGGTCGACCTTTCAGCCAAATAATATCACAGCCTCCGGTGTGTGTGTAAAAAATACAATTCCCTCCCAAAACTTTGACGCCCTTCTGGTCCCTCCTCCTCCTCCTCGTCGTCGTCCTCTTGAATATAGCGACCCGGGAAAAACACAATGGCGGCGGCATTTAGAGCAATCTCATTACTTCCTACCCACCAAAAAGAAAAACCACACCCAATCCCAACTACCAGGAAAAAAGGAATCCTAATAACCATAATGCCATCTATCTATCTATAGCTGATATATTACAGAAGAAAGTTTACCACGTCGAATACAACATTGCCTATATTTTACCGTACAACCGGAAAAAATAAATTATTAAAAAAAGAGACTGAGAATAAAACGATTTTTTATAAAATTTAAAATAGAAGAAAGTGATAAAACCCCTGCTCTACTTTACCTTACAACCACAAAAAATAAATTATTTAAAAAAGGGACTGAGAATAAAACGATTTTAATAAAATTTGAAATTGAAGAAAGGGATAAAACCCCTGCTCTACTTTACCTTACAACCACAAAAAAAAATATTTAAAAAAGGGACGGAGAATTAAACGATTTAAATAAAATTTGCTCTACTTTATCTTAGAACTGGAAAAAGTAAATTATTTAAAAAAGGGACCTGAGAATAAAACGATTTTAATAAAATTTGAAATTGAAGAAAGTGATAAAACCCCTGCTCTACTTTATCTTATAACCGGAAAAAGTAAATTATTTAAAAAAGGGACTTGAGAATAAAACGATTTTAATAAAATTTGAAATTGAAGAAAGGGATAAAACCCCAAGTTCTACTTATAATCGGAAAAAGTAAATTATTTAAAAAAGGGACTTGGGAATAAAACGATTTTTTTATAAAATTTAAAATAGAAGAAAGCCATAACCGGACAAAGTAAATTAATTAAAAAAGGGACTTGAGAATAAAACGATTTTTTTTATAAAATTTGGAATTAAAGAAAGTGATAAAAGCTCTACTTTACCTTACAACCACAAAAAATAAATTATTTAAAAAAGGGACTGAGAATAAAACGATTTTTATAAAATTTTAAATTGAAAAAAAAGGGGGACAGTTAAAATATTTCACATTTCTGAAATAATTTTAATTAAATAACTATATGACTATTAAATATAGAATTATTGAGTCAATCAGCCTCTTTGGCAGTATTTTTATAATTTAGACAATACTTATATACAACGGTTCGCCTCTCATTTGAGGCTTATTCAGGTAAAAAAAATTTTTGCTGTACATATGACTTCACATCCATGACTCCTCTCTGCGTTCTACTCGGGAAAAATAACCTCTGTGTGAGTTAACGCTCGGGTCACATCGGCAACGCTCGGCTTCAGCTAGCTTCGTCAAAGAAACCGCGGTGCAGAGAGAAAGAGGGTATACTTGAGGTCAAAGTATTTAATTAGTGTTACTTCTACTGTTAAAAATTATTATTATTATTATTATTCTACAAATTAAGCTATTTTATTAAACTGGTGCTTAATAACATCAAAAAAAATTAATTAAACCTCGCAGTGTTAATTTTTAAAATAGATCCTTTAAGACTATTTGATGAACTGAAACTTGAACCGATAACCGGCGTACGTGGAAGGATGAGGACGATAAATAAAAAAAAAGATTTCCATAAATCCACATTTAAAGTAACCAGAAATGAACCGCTGTCAATCTCCGAAAGATGCAGCAGGGAGGGAAAACAACCCCTTGCCGAGTAACAAATATTATCCATTGACTTGGGTTATATATGAGGACCAGAGGGAAGAGTGGGGGAGAAACAATGAGACACTGGAAGGGGGAGTTTTATCAGTCGGGTTACTGCAACACGTTATCCTGATGATGATGACGATGATGATGTTCTCTTCCCCTCGTATCGGTCGATTCACACTCCAGCAAATATGGGATTTTTTGGTTGATTTGGGGGAGGGGAGGGTTTCCACAGATTAACAATCTACAGCTGCTGCAGCTGACTGGACACACAAAAGAGGAGAAGCAACACACACACATATTTTTATAGCAACATGATAAGTTCTTTGTACCGGTTTGGGAACCGAAAATAAAAAAAATAAGAAAAAATATTTAAACACAGATTAGCAATTTGTTTCTGGATCAACCTCATCGTAACCCGTTACCCAAAAATTAAGATAAAAACCAAAGGAAAAATAAAAGGATGAAATAAGAAAAAAATAGAAGAACAAAAGGGAAAAACTAAAGAAAAATCAAAGGATGAAAGAAGAAGAAAAAAATAAAAGAAAAAAGGGAAAAACTAAAGAAAAATCAAAGGATGAAATAAGAAGAAAAAAACAAAAGGAAAAAATAAAAGAACGAAAGGGAAAAACAAAAGAAAAATCAAAGGAGAAAACCAAAGGAAGAAGAAAAACACAAAGGGAAAAAAATAAATTAACAATCAACTGTGGCTGCTGCCGCCATGCTGGTAACTGCACACACACAAAGGGAGGAGCGACACACATGATTTTTTTTTCAGCACCATGAAAATTTCTCTCCACCGCTTTACGAAAAGAAAAGAAAAAAAGAAGAAAAATATTGAAAATCAGATTAGCAATTTGTTTCTGGATCAACCTCATGGTAAAATTAAGAGAAAAACCAAAGGAAAAATAAAAGGGTGAAATAAGAAGAAAAAAACAAAAGGAAAAAATAAAAGAACAAAAGGAAAAACCAAAAGGAAAAATAAAAAAAGGACAAACAAAAGGGGAAAAAAATCAAAGGAGAAAAGCAATGGGAGAAAATAACAAAGGGAAAAAAACACATTAACAATCAATTTCTGCTGCTGCTGCTGCTTTCGTGGTGTTGACTGGACACACAAAAGAGGAGGAGCAACACATATAATTTTTTTTCTTCAGAATCATAAAAATTCTCTGCACCGATTTATGAAAATATAAGAAAGGAGAAAAAATATTTAAATACTTAAAAATCTGAAAAGCAATTTCTTTCAGGATTATACTCAAGATTACCTGTCACCCAAAAACAAAAGGAAAAACAAATTAAAGTAAGAAAATAAAAGGAAGAAATACATGTAAAAAATACAAAGGGAATAATTAAAAGGAAGAAATACATGTAAAAAAAATAGAAAGAGAATAATTAAAAGGAAAAAAATAAAAAGCAAAAAATAAAAGTAAGAAATAAAAAGAAAGAAATAAACTGAAACCCTTATTTGACTCGTGAGAGGGAGAGGGGGCTGGGGCGGCGGCTGACGTTAAAACCGACAGAAGAACTGCTAATATACTCTTACTTTCCCCACGCCGAAACGTCGTGCCCCAAAACAAATGCACTCACTTGTTCGAGAACGTTTGTCACTACTTTTCCTTTATTTTTATTTTTTAACTTAAACTTTATTTTTCCCCACCAAAGGGCGGAGTAACACGTTACAACCGACTAAATAGTGCGACACACACACACAGAGAGACAAACCTGAAAGGGGGGGGGGTGTGGGGGGTTGGAGACGGACGGGGGTGGGGAGGGGGAGGGAGGGGAAAACTTTTAACGCTAATTACAGGGAGGAAGCAGCCAAGTTTTAAATTAATTACTTAGAGCCGCGTCCCACAGAGTAACAGGAATAATAATAATAATAGTAACAACAGCAACAAAAAAGGCCTCATTACGTCTGTGTGTCGGCTGAGTCCTGATTGAATTACGGTATTTTGTTAATACGGACGTCACGCTGCGGACTAATGGATTAGTAATTTCCCTCTCTCTCTTTGTCTCTCTCTCTCTCTGTCTCTCTTTCTCTCTCTCTCTCTCTCTCTCTGCCACTCTTACTCTCCTTTTCCACTCTTCTGCTCTTTTTCTCTCTCTCTCATTCTCTTTTTCTCTCTCTCTTCCAGTCCTTTACTCTCCTTTTCCCTCTTCTGCTCTCTTTCTCTCTCTCCCTCTCTAATACTGTAGTAGTATACCGACGAGGAAGCGTTATTAATAGCCTTGGCAAATAAAATTACTCCGATTCTATAAACAATCTCTGCGCCAAGCGTTCGTGTTATCAAAACGTTATCGATAACGTGAACTATTAAGGATTTTGAAGAGGGACAGGAAATAAAAAAAAATCGAGAAACGAGGTTTATACGTAACCTCTACAACAGAAGACAGAGAGCAGTAATTAGAATAGAAGATTAAGGTAAGAAAGCACAAATAAAAAATAAAAAATAAAGTAAAAAAAGGATGAAGCAGTCAGTCACCCATGAAAAAAAGTTAAAACCGAATATGAAAAAGGAATCATACTGCAAGGAGACGACGAAAAAAAAATAACCTTACGCTTTACCGACGATATTGTAATATTAAGGGAGTCAGAAGGAAGACTTGGAAACCATAATAAATGGCATGAAACTTGGCCTTGCGGAAAAAGAGTTCAGTTTCAGTACAAGGATTAATAGAGGAAAAAACCAAATGTGGTGTTGCTGGTGTGTAGTACAAAGGCTGTTAGATTGGAAAGGGATATTTTGAAGGAAACTTGAGGAATTATGCTACTTGGGAAGCGTAATAACTAGAGTAGGATAGCAACAGGCAAGGAAGAAGATTTTACTAAGTGTGAAAGTCAGGAAACCGTTGCTAAAAAATGTTCGTGGCATTTTATATGGGGGTGTGTGAAAAAAAAAATAACGAAAAATTACATCAATAGTGATCGAGACTGTAGTGATAAGTTTGATTCAATTTACATATAATTTTCTATTATTATTTTTTAAATAAAAAAATATAGGGGGTTAACTTTCACCTCTACAGAGGGGGGGGGGGAAGAAAACCACCTGAAGAAGGCCTAATACGGTGCCGAAACGTTGTCCCGAGTAAAAATTTGTTGAATAAAGTCTGTTAAAAAAGGTCATCAATTTTTGTTTAATTAAGTATATATATATATAACAGACGTTAAATTTAAACCTATTCAGAAACCTGAATAAAGGTATAAAAAATACTTCAGCAATATTTGAGTTAGAATTTTCAAATTTGTCTGTATATATATATATAAGAACGTTGTCAATTTAAAAAAAATTGTTTTTTTGTTGAGGATTTTAAAAGGGGTTGGACGTCAGAAATTGGATTTTTCCCTTTTAGGATTTTGAAAAGGGAACATGACGCACGTGTGTATTTGGGTTGGAATTTTCAAATTTGTCTGTATATATATATAAGAACGTTGTCAATTTAAAAAAAATTGTTTTTTTGTTGTTGAGGATTTAAAAAGGGGTTGGACGTCAGAAATTGGATTTTTCCTTTATACGATTTTGAAAAGGGAACATGACGCACGTGTGTGTGTGTTTGTGTTCATCGAAACCGTCTTCTGGACACACAATGGCGGAGAGGGGAGATATATATATAATATCTTTCAGATTCTCCGGACAATAGTTTCCTCCTCATATCGAATAAGCAAAATGTTCGTTTAGCTTACGCGGATGTTTATTAGGATTACTCGGGGGCTTGTAAAAGGGTAGTTCAGAAGAAGGGGGGTTGTAGAGAAGGGATGAAGCTTCTCCCCCCCGCCCCGCTGCCTTTCCATCCCCTGTCTCCCTCCTTTGTGGTTCATTCTTCGGCCTGTTAAATCGAGGAGGAGGCAAAACCCTGCTCCTTTTGTCTGGTCCTAACCGCGTGCCATAGATATGTTACATCTTTTGCTTGGAAAAAGAATTCCCCCCATCCCCCTGCACCCTCGCCTTACAGTGGTCTATCAATGTAACAAGCAAGATCTCTTCATAAATTGGGGAGAGGGGAGGGGGAGAAGGGGAGATGAAAGGTGGAAAGAAAAGGAAACAAGCCTTCGGGGAGGCAAAGCACAATGAGCCAGCGAAACCCACAGAGTATTATCCTCGTCGGTCGGTAAGACGTCACACAATGTTACCATCTGCTGGTCGCTTTAATGGAATAATCCCATCAGCAGAAGAAGGCAGATAGATATGGCGGAAGAAGAGGGAAATTGTCTTCGCTCGGTTGGAGGATTTAGTGGAGGGGGGGGGGTTGGGGGGGACGATAGGAGGGGGGTCGAAATGTGTGTTACATGTGTCGAAGCTCTTCAAGGACGGATGCTTTAACATTTATATCGGCGAGGACGTGGAGAGGATGAGGTTAAGAGGGGAGAGGCGAAGACGACGTGCGTGCTTGGTGGTTGGTTGTTGGTGGTGGTGGTACTTTGTCCTCCAGAGCGTAAAGTGTCCATTCGGATGCAGGTGACGGAAGGAAGGAAAGAAGAAACGCGTGAACACGCATACATCAAACACAGTCGAAGGAGGAGGATCATCTGAAGGGATCATCCCGTAAAAGAAATTTAGCTGCTTCGGTACGCGATCCGGTGATCCATCCACAACAACACTTTACCATCTGGTAGTGGAGGGGAAGAGGCGAGGACGGATAGGGATATGTATCACAACCGCTGGAAACAAAATCCCCCGGGTTTTTCTCCCTTCTTTCCTCAGCATCAAAACACCTCGTCGTGCCTGTGAATGTCGTCTTGTGAGAGGATTAACAGAAATTTTATGACTCTTCTTTCAAAAAAATATGAAATTTTTTGGTTAACAAACGCCGATAAGTGATGATGATGATGAGGACTCGGTTATCAGATTTTATTTTGGACGGTATTCCAAGAAAAGAAAATTTGTGGACCCAAAAATAAAAAATAAAAAATGGAAACAGGCTGCAATAATTTCTCGATTAGGGAATCGGTTATCAGATTCGGTTTTGGACCCCAAACAGAAACTGGTAATGGACTGGAGCAATTTCTGAAATAAGGAGTCGGTAATCAGATTCGGTTTTGGACCCCAAAAAGAAACTGGTAATTGACTGGAATAATTTCTCAAATAAGGACTCGGTTATCAGATTCGGTTTTGGACCCAAAATATCCTGGTAACGGACTGGAATAATTTCTCAAATAAGGACTCGGTTATCAGATTCGGTTTTGGACCCCAAAAAAATCCTGGTAACGAACTGGAATAATTTCTCAAATAAGGACTCGGTCATCATATTTGAATTGGTTGGCACGTAACTAATTGTGGACTTAGAAAACTGGAAAAATGGGCTCGGTTATCAAATTTAATTTGGATGGTATTAAAAAAAACTGAAATCAAACTGGAATAATTTATTTAAATAAGGAATCTCTTATCAGATTTGATTTTGATGGTAAAAAAATTGTGGACGTAGAAAACTGGAAACAGATTGGAATAATTTCGGATATAAGGACTCGGGTCATCAGACTAAATTTATTTCTAAAAAAATAAAATAATTGTGGACTTAGAAAACTGGCAACAGATTGGAATAATTTCGGATATAAGGACTCGGTCATCAGACTAAATTTGTTTGTACAAAAATAATAATAATTGTGGACTTAGAAAACTGGCAACAGATTGGAATAATTTCGGATATAAGGACTCGGTCATCAGACTAAATTTGTTTGTACAAAAATAATAATAAATGCGGCCTTAGAAAACTGGCAACACTCTGGAATAATTAGGGATATAAGGACTCGGTCATCAGACTAAATTTGTTTGTACAAAAATATAATAATAATTGTGGACTTCGAAAACTCTCAACCGATTGGAATAATTTCGGATACAAGGACTCGGTCATCAGACTAAATATGTTTGTACGAAATAATAATAATAATTGTGGACTTAGAAAACTGGCAACAGATTGGAATAATTTCGGATATAAGGACTCGGTCATCAGACTACTTTTTTTTTGTACAAAAATATAATAATTGTGGACTTAGAAAACTGGCAACCGATTGGAATAATTACGGATATAAGGACTCGGTCATCAGACTAAATTTGTTAAATTATTGACTTAGAAAACTGGCAACCGATTGGAATAATTACGGATATAAGGACTCGGTCATCAGACTAAATTTGTTTGTACAAAAAAATAATCATTTTGGACTTAGAAAACTGGCAACAGATTGGAATAATTTCGGATATAAGGACTCGGTCATCAGACTAAATTTATTTGTAAAAAAATATAATAATAATTGTGGACTTAGAAAACTGGATAAAGACTGGAATAATTACGGATATAAGGACTCGGTCATCAGACTAAATTTGTTTGTACAAAAATAATAATAATTGTGGACTTAGAAAACTGGCAACAGACTGGAATAATTACGGATATAAGGACTCGGCAATCAGACTAAATTTACTTGTACAAAAATATAATATTTGTGGACTTAGAAAACTGGAAAAAGATTGGAATAATTTCGGATATAAGGACTCGGTCATCAGACTAAATTTGTTAATAATTGTGGACTTAGAAAACTGGCAACAGATTGGAATAATTACGGATATAAGGACTCGGTCATCAGACTAAATTTGTTTGTACAAATAAATAATAATAATTGTGGACTTAGAAAACTGGCAACAGATTGGAATAATTACGGATATAAGGACTCGGTCATCAGACTACATTTGTCTGTAGAAAAAAAAATTGTGGATTTAGAAAACTGGAATAATTTTGGATATAAGGACTCGGTCATGAGACTAATTTTTTTTGTACAAAAAAATAATAATTATGGACTTAGAAAACTGGCAACAGATTGGAATAATTTCTGATGTAAGGACTCGGTCATCAGACTAAATTTATTTGTACAAAAATATAATAATAATTGTGGACTTAGAAAACTGGCAACAGGTTGGAGGAATTACGGATATAAGGACTCGGGTCATCAGACTAAATTTGTTTGTACAAAAATAATAATAAATGCGGCCTTAGAAAACTGGCAACACTCTGGAATAATTAGGGATATAAGGACTCGGTCATCAGACTAAATTTGTTTGTACAAAAATAATAATAATAATTGTGGACTTCGAAAACTCTCAACCGATTGGAATAATTTCGGATATAAGGACTCGGTCATCAGACTAAATTTGTTTGTACAAAAATAATAATAATTGTGGACTTAGAAAACTGGCAACAGATTGGAATAATTTCGGATATAAGGACTCGGTCATCAGACTAAATTTGTTTGTACAAAAATAATAATAATTGTGGACTTAGAAAACTGGCAACAGATTGGAATAATTTCGGATATAAGGACTCGGTCATCAGACTAAATTTGTTGTAAAAATATAAATTGTGGACTTAGAAAACTGGAATAATTTCAAATATAAGGACTCTGTCATCACACTAAATTTGTTTGTACAAAATAATAATAATTGTGGACTTAGAAAACTGGCAACAGACTGGAATAATTTCGGATATAAGGACTCGGCCATCAGACTAAATTTGTTTGTACAAAAATATAATAATAATAATTTTGGACTTAGAAAACTGGAAACAGGTTGGAGGAATTACGGATATAAGGACTCGGGTCATCAGACTAAATTTGTTTGTACAAAAATAATAATAAATGCGGCCTTAGAAAACTGGCAACACTCTGGAATAATTAGGGATATAAGGACTCGGTCATCAGACTAAATTTGTTTGTACAAAAATAATAATAATAATTGTGGACTTCGAAAACTCTCAACCGATTGGAATAATTTCGGATATAAGGACTCGGTCATCAGACTAAATTTGTTTGTACAAAAATAATAATAAATGCGGCCTTAGAAAACTGGCAACACTCTGGAATAATTAGGGATATAAGGACTCGGTCATCAGACTAAATTTGTTTGTAAAAAAATAAATTGTGGACTTAGAAAAGACTGGAATAATTACGGATATAAGGACTCGGTCATCAGACTAAATTTGTTTGTACAAAAAAATAATAATTGTGGACTTATAAAACTGGCAACAGATTGGAATAATTACGGATATAAGGTCTCGGTCATGAGACTAATTTTGTTTAATTATGGACTTAGAAAACATAATTTCCGGATATAATGACTCGGTCATCAGACTACATTTGTTTGTACAAAAATAATAATAATTATGGACTTAGAAAACTGTCAACAGATTGGAATAATTTCGGATATAAGGACTCGGTCATCAGACTAAATTTATTTAAAAAAAATATAATAATTGTGGACTTAGAAAACTGGCAACAGATTGGAATAATTACGGATATAAGGACTCGGTCATCAGACTAAATTTGTTTGTACAAAAATATAATAATTGTGGACTTAGAAAACTGGCAACAGATTGGAATAATTACGGATATAAGGACTCGGGTCATCAGACTAAATTAGTTTGTGCAAAAATAATAATAATTGTGGACTTAGAAAACTGGAATAATTTCGGATATAAGGACTCGGTCATCAGACTAAATTAGTTTGTACAAAAATAATAATAATTGAGGACTTAGAAAACCTTCAACAGATTGGAATAATTACGAATATAAGGACTCGGTCCTCAGACTAAATTTATTTGTAAAAAAATATAATAAATTGTGGACTTAGAAAACTGGACAGATGAATATTCGGATATAAGGACTCTGTCATCACACTAAATTTGTTTGTACAAAATAATAATAATTATGGACTTAGAAAACTGGCAACAGATTGGAATAATTTCTGATGTAAGGACTCGGTCATCAGACTAAATTTGTCTGTAGAAAAAAAAATTGTGGATTTAGAAAACTGGAATAATTTTGGATATAAGGACTCGGTCATGAGACTAATTTTTTTTGTACAAAAAAATAATAATTATGGACTTAGAAAACTGGCAACAGATTGGAATAATTTCGGATATAAGGACTCGGTCATCAGACTAAATTAGTTTGTGCAAAAATAATAATAATTGTGGACTTAGAAAACTGGAATAATTTCGGATATAAGGACTCGGTCATCAGACTAAATTTGTTTGTACAAAAATAATAATAATAATTGAGGACTTAGAAAACTGGCAACAGGTTGGAATAGCTTCTGATAAGGACTCTGTTTGGTCATATTTAATTTTTTTTAAAGCCATTACCCAGATAGATTTTTTTTGTTAAAGTGTTTCAGTAGCGTTGTTGTAGAATTTTTCTACTCTCCTTCAATCCGAGCAACGGTGGTGCATTTTCGAAACGTCTCTGTGTAGTTTTCACACACGCGGGGGTTCAGTATTGTAACCACCCTTGAAGAGGAAACGTGTGTGTGTGTGGTGTCAGGATTCCTCCTCCCCCTCTCTGTACATGACAGGAACGTAATTTCCAGTATTACTGTGCCCTTTTGGTTTATTTTGGGGGAGGTACTTTTGCAGTTGCAGTAGCAGTAGTAGTTGTTGTTGTTGATATTTATGTCTGAGGAAGTAGTTGGTGCTTTTACACAGGGCCGCGGAGCAAGCCAAATGTTTGCTGTCAGGTCCGGTCTGGCTGGCTGCGATACATGGCCTGCAATACCACTTGGAAGAGGGCCAGTTGGCTCCACTACGTCCTCCTCCTCTACCACCACCACTGTCCGTGTATGTGTGTGTGTTTCGGTTGTTAATCAACTTTAAAAAGCGCTTCCTTCTTCCTTCACTGCTGCTGCTGCTGCTGTTGGCTTCCCTCGTAACACGAAAGATGTTGTTCCTTCTGCCAAAAACTACGCAAGCACGCTACACCAATCACAAGGCGGGATTTAAATCCCCTGAGACCGGAGGACGCGGGAGAAAATGTAACAATATTCCAAAAAAAAAATATATCCAAAATCGCGTATTCCTCAGAGAGTGTAAAAACCCATTTAGAAACCGAATTTGGGGACTCATGGGTATTTAAATTAATATATTCTACCTTAAAAGTAACGTATTTGTATTGTAAATGAGGGGGGGATATTATTTAATGAATTTAATAATTGAGTTTAAATATACATATATTTATTAATTATAATCTCAAGGTATTAATGGTTTGGGTGTTGACCATCACGTGTTGTTGCAGATTTACTGTTCGTTGACGAATCAGAGTTGTTTTCATGGGCGTCTCGCTGTAATTTCCGTGTTGAGAATAGTACGAAGTCGTGCTGACAAATTGAGGAAACTTCGCTTTTTCCTCTTCCTTCCCTTGTTGTTAAGAGCTTTCTTCCCTGTTTCCTGGACTGATCAAAGCATGGTCGCCGCTGCTACCTCACCACCAATCTCCTCTCTCCACCACTCTGCTGCCAATCTCCTTTCACCACCACCACCACCTTGTATCACCAGCAATCTCTTTCTCCCAAATCTGTTTCTCCACTTTCCTTCAATCTCCTCTCTCTCTCCATCCACTGCAAAAATCTCTCCAATCTCCTCTAAAATTGTCTCCGCCAGCCAGCCTCTTTAAAGCCTTGTCCCCCTCCACTTATCCAACACCTATCATTACTAAGGTGGCAGGGATGATGGATATCATCCTCCAATCATATCCCTTGTTTCATTTGGGGAACACACGCCACCCGGTCACCAAATTCCCAGGCAGATTAAGACATTCCGAGGTGTCCGAGCTGCTTTATGGTCCAGGTGTGTATCAGCCGCAGTCCCTTTGTTATTATTCCGAGCCGCCGAGACGACGCGCGGGAAAAACCAACCCCCTTCTTCCTTCCTGACAAGCGACTTTTGTCATTCCGGAACATTTGGTATTTTAAGTTCCCGTAAATTATAATAAAAATTTGGACGCGGGTTCTCTACTGCGCTACAGTATATTCAAAATTAAATTTTCTCATTGCTTTTTTTTCAGAGAACCTCCACCATCACAATGCATTGATCGTCATGGATGAACGTAACCATGGACCACAACATCTTCCACTGCCCCAAGAATCACAAACAGGAGGACCAAAATACATCATCACATCTTCGGAAGAAGCAATAAATAGAACTTAAAAAATTTTTTTTTTAAAAAAAGACATCAATATTTATGAAAAAGTATAATTTAACTTGCCACCTTAAATGTTTCTATTCATATGCCCTGATATATATATAATTTCTTTGTGCTACTCGACATTTATGTTGGTCGAAAATGACTTTATTGTTGACGCGACCAAAAATAAATTGAATTAAAAAAAAATATTTCATTTATTTTTTTAAAAGTTACATCATTCCTTTATTGGAACATTAAATGAAAGCTGCCACGGGGCTCAGTCCATTGTGACGAAATTAATCAATCAATCCATTGATTCGTAATGGAGTCTGTACAGCCATTGTAATCGTTTTAACGAGAAACATTTAACAATCAAACGAGATATATTAACATCTTGAAAAGAGGAATGATCAAAAAAGGGAAAAAATTAATGTACTTGAAAGGAGGGAAAATTTCATTAATGAAAGAGAAAAAAAAATTGATCACCTTGAAACGAGGAACATTCAATAATGCAAGAGACGGATTTGATAATTTTCAAACAATGAACATTCGATAATCAAAGAGACAAATTGATCATCTTGAAACAAGGGACATTAAAAATAAATGGAAGATTCAAATTGATTGATCATCTTGAGAAACGAGAAACATTTAATAATGAAAGAGTCAAATTAATCATCTTCAAACGAGGAAAATTAAGTAACAATCAGGAGACAGTTTGATTATTTTCAAACGAGGAACAGTCATTAACCAAAGAGACAAATTGATCATTTTCAAACGAGGAACAGTCAATAATCATAGAGACAAAGTGATCATGAAACACGGGAAATTAAATAATAAAAAAGATAAATTGATCGTCTTGAAACAAGGAAAATTCAATAATGAAAGATACAAATTGATATTCTTGGAACGACAAACATTCAATAATGCAAGAGACGGATTTGATAATTTTCGAACAATGAACATTCGATAATCAAAGGGACAAATTGATCATCTTGAAACAAGGGACATTAAAAATAAATGAAAGATTCAAATTGATTGATCATCTTGAGAAACATTTAATAATGAAAGAGTCAAATTAATCATCTTCAAACGAGGAAAATTAAGTAACAATCAGGAGACAATTTGATTATTTTCAAACGAGGAACAGTCAATAACCAGAGAGTCACATTGATCATTTTCAAACGAGGAACAATAAATAATCAAAGAGACAAACTGATCACGAAACACGGGAAATTAAATAATAAAAAAGAAAACTTGATCATCTTGAAACAAGGAAAATTCAATAATGAAAGATACAAATTGATCATCTTGGAACGACGAACATTCAATTATAAAGGAGACAAATTGATCATCTTGAAACGAGGAACATTCAATAATGCAAGAGACGGATTTGATAATTTTCGAACAATGAACATTCGATAATCAAAGGGACAAATTGATCATCTTGAAACAAGGGACATTAAAAATAAATGGAAATTTCAAATTGATTGATCATCTTGAGAAACGAGAAACACTTAATAATGAAAGAGTCAAATTAATCATCTTCAAACGAGGAAAATTAAGTAACAATCAGGAGACAATTTGATTATTTTCAAACGAGGAACAGTCATTAACCAAAGAGACAAATTGATCATTTTCAAACGAGGAACAGTCAATAATCAAAGAGACAAACTGATCATCTTGAAACGAGGAACATTCAATAATAAAAGAGAAAAATTGATCATCTTGAAACAAGGAACATGCAATAATGAAAGAGACAAATTAATCATCATCTAACGAGGAACAATTTTACAAAGAAAGAGACAAATTAATCATCATCTACCGAGGCACATTCAATAACCAAAGAGTAATAATTCGTCAAGGATCGTAGAGACACGTTTGGCCTTTATACCGGTTTTTTTTCCTCAAAAAATGGCGGGTCGATGTTGAAATAGAATCAAACAAATTGTGTGTGAGATATTAACGAAATTATTTTTCTATTTGAAAGTATAGTTTGAATTCCATTAAAGCTTCCTGACTGATTTTTTTTTACAGAGATTTCGTTTTACATAAAGTGTATATATATATATGTGTGTCACTATTTTCGTTCCCCTACAGCGTTGCTGTTTCACTTGTGCATCTAAGCGTGGTTAATTCGTAACATTTCCTTCCCCCTTCCCCAATTCTTTTTTAGCGATTTGGTTTTTCCAAGTTTCAAGTGTCTGTTGTAGTCTCGTGACACGGACGTGAGGACCTCCTCCTCTTTTTCTTTTTTTTACGGACACTCAGTGTTTGTGTACTTTCTTCTTCAGATAAGAATCTGGAACGACTCTTTTGGTAACGGGATTTGGTGCGCTTCTGCGTCAACTTTCCACCAAGTCCGTGAAGTGGGAAGAAGAAACACTCGAAAGAGAAGGAGAAAGAGAAGGACAAAGAGAGAGACAGTGAAAAGCGTACTAGAAACTTTACCCAAGAGGAGGAAAATGTGTCTGAGTGTATTTCTGAAAGTCTGTTTGTTCGATCTCGTTAGATTTGGCGATAATTGGATGCCTCGGAAGATTAATTAAGGAGTTGGAAAAAATGACGCGTAGGGGGGCGAGAGAGAATCTCCCTAGACTTTGGTGGTTGCTAACTAACTTCCTGTGCAAGAACTTGAGGAATTCAGTCTGCTTCAATCATCTCCCTCTCTCTTCTTTCTTCGTTTAATTGGATGACGGTTCAGGAGGATTATTCAATTAGTCGACAACGGTTCGCGACGTTTCGTCCCATTCTTCTCTGACTTACAGGCCTTCAATTATATTTGTCCTTAGAATGGTCTGATGCAAACCTCTATGGGTAACCTATTCAGTGCAAGCCTTTTCATCTCTACGTAACTACCGCCTCTTTATCGTATTCCATTCCATCTTTGTCCTACATCAAATGTTCACTTCCCTTCTGATGCCTCAAAACGTGTCCTATTAATCAACCCCCCTTTTTCAAAGTCCTCCAAAATTTTTTCTGTCTTTCCCCTATCCTTCTTACTACTTCTCGGTTATATTGATTCTGTCCAGCAATCTCACTCTCCCTACAGCACCACATTTACTACGCTTCCATTCCTTTATTTTCTGCATCTCCTATAGTCTTTTAACGTCAATGACGGATCAAGGACCCACCAAAAAAGAAAGAATGTTGCTGTTTTATGAACGGGGGAAGAAATTATAAATTGCAGAGAAGTGGTGTTGAAGGGTATTTTGATAACGATGGTGGCCGATGAAGGGATCGAAACGTTGCCGTGTTTTTTTTTCTTCATGTTATGGCCCGGATTGTGATCCCCGAAATTTATTTTAAAACTATTTTTTCCGCT
The DNA here is from genome assembly GCA_034510155.1 of Eucriotettix oculatus. Taxonomy (NCBI): domain Eukaryota; kingdom Metazoa; phylum Arthropoda; class Insecta; order Orthoptera; family Tetrigidae; genus Eucriotettix; species Eucriotettix oculatus. The sequence goes on along the minus strand of CM067382.1, from coordinate 64,307,065 downwards.
GTTCAACGTTACAAAATGTAGATTTCTCGTCCCATCTTGTTAACCCATTTTGAAGGGTATTTTTTGATAACGATGGTGGCCGATGAAGGGATCGAAACGTTGCCGTGTTTTTTTTTCTTCATGTTATGGCCCGGATTGTGATCCCCGAAAATATATATATATATATATATATATATATATTTGAGTTCTGACCCTTGGTCTTTATTTTAAAACTATTTTTTCCGCTGTTCAACGTTACAAAATGTAGATTTCTCGTCGTCCATCTTGTTACTCCATTTTGAAAGGTATTTTGATAACGATGGTGGCCGATGAAGGGATCGAAACGTTGCCGTGTTTTTTTTTCTTCATGTTATGGCCCGGATTGTGATCCCCAAAAATTTTTTTTATATATTTTTTTTGAGTACTGACCCTCGGTCTTGAATTTAAAACTATTTTTTCCGCTGTTCAACGTTACAAAATGTAGATTTCTCGTCCCATCTTGTTAACCCATTTTTTTCCCACCGTTACGCACTGAAACCGGAAGCAGACGGTCAGCTTTTTTGATAAGATAAGTGAGTGAGTGGGTGAGTGAATGACCCATGTAGGTGCCTGCTTGGTTTTCCTGGTCGTCGCTTCGGCTCAACTGGTCAAATATTTTCCATTCTTCTTTGTGTTTTACTTTGTTTTTGGCTGATGCCTCAAGTCGTACCTCTGTCTCCTCCCTTTCTTTCCTTCCCTTCTTATTAATTATCCTTCCCTCCAACCACTGAGCATGGTTTCTTCTTCAAAACTTTCTCAGGCACAACTACAACCAGTCGTCATCTACTTACTGTGGGATTAAACTTATTGGAAACTTAACGGAGGAGAAAAGGAACTAGACCTGGGACGTAGGTAACTTCCCATTTCTACCTGACCGAGACGAAAGTACTTTTCTACTACTTTTAAATAGACCTTAATTAAATCGCCTCATACTTGAATTTAACACATTACAATTTTTTTTTGACAAGTCTTGGTGAAATGGATTTAGCCCGTATTGAAGTAGACTAATTAGGAAAATAAGTGAGGAAACTTAAAATGCCTAACAGACAAAGAAAAAAAAACATTTCTGTAACCTTTGTTGCTTACGTCAGGTTATTAAAAACATGGAATTTGCAAAAAACGATGGTTGCAAGTGTGATAGTTCAGTTTTCCCGACTTAATTTCTTATGTTAAATGGCAATTTCTCTACATAGATAAATATTAATACCTAAGTAGGACAGTGACGAAATACCGATAGGGGAAGAGTTATCCGTAAACTCTACAGAAAGGCAGTCAGAAATAATTAGAATTGAAGGGAAGGGAAGGAAAGCAGGAATCAAGACGTGATTAAGGATTTCGGAGAGCACTGGAATAAAATATCGAGAAAGGAGGCTCATGCATAACCTCTACAGAAGACAGGCAGCAGTAATTAGAATAGAAGACCAAGAAAAGAAAATAGAAATCAAGAAAGGAGTAAGACACCCGTGCTGTTTGACTTATATATATAGAACAGGGCGATGAAGAAAGTTAAAAATGAATATCGAAAAAGGAAATAATTTTTGCAAGGAGACGAAAAAAAAATTCCCCCCTAAGGGGGGGTTGCTGTGACGTTATTGTGGTGTTAAGGGGAGTCAGAAGAATAAATAGCACGGACGTGATCCTCGAGGAAGACTACATAACATGAAGATTAATAGAGGGAAAACCAGGGTGATGGAGTGAAATACGGGAAACAGTGGAATAACAAAGGGCTGTTAGAGTGGGGAAGGAAGTAAGATAGCACAGGCGGGAAAAGGATTTTACTCACGGATAACATAAGTACCGAGAAGAAAAACGAAAAAAAAAAGAGTTACACACAACTTCCTCTGCAGAAGGCAGAAGAATCGAAGACGCGAGGAAAGAAATCAATAGAAAGGGTGATGCAGACAAGGGCGATGCAGAACGGAATAATTAGCTGAGTAAGGCGGTGACTTGGAAACCATAATAAACGGCAGAAACGTGGTACTGGAGGAAAAGTAAACATGAGGATTTGTGGGAGGGAAAAAAGCATAAAAAAAACAAGGTGATGGAAACGGGAAAACACAGGAATAAGAAAGGCTGTTATATATGGGGGGAACGAAATTAGTTAATTACAGGGAAGAAAGAGGAATTTAATTACGGCTAATAGAAGCATGAATATTGGGAAATTTTCCGTATGGAGCGTGGCGTTCGTTATTAGGGTGCTGTAACGTGGACGGTAGGAGTTGCGGAAGGGAAAAGAAAAGTGGTGATGTAGAAGAATGAGATGGGTGGATAGGGTACCTAACGAGGAAGTTCTAAGCAGAATTGAGAAAGAGAGAACAATATGGAGGACAGTGAAAGGATAAATTAAGAGGCCACGAGGGAAGTGAACTGAAGAGGGAGGCCAAGGATGGAATATTAGGGGGTGTGGGGTGTGGGGGATGAACGTGTTTGACTCCACAACCGGGGGATTAAGTTTACGAAAGGACGGGTCAAGCTCTCCTGTTAGTTACAGATAAGGGCAAACGGTGGCGCTTCCTGCACGCCGCGAGATACCGGCGGCCATTTGCAATTACGAGTCTTCCTCACACCGTGGTGGAAGGAGGAAGTAGAAAGGAAGATTTATTCACGGGCCGCGTCCTTGGCATTTTCATCCGCTTGGATCATCCCACGCACTTGAACTGCACCACGGTTAAGGAAGTGTTGCCACATAAACAGAAACAATTATCCCCGACAGCAAAGACGTAAAACACACATTTGGGGGGTAGGAAGGGGGAGAGGGGGAAAGAGAAGAGGCACAGGATTTTGAAGAAGGGAAAAAATATTAGATCATAAAAAACTAGCCTCGTTCCATCAACGGAAAAATAAACCCCCGAAATACGAAGTCTATGTATGACCTTAAACTCAGGAGAGTCACAGTAAAACTGTTCTTCATTAATAATTACGGAACAGAAGTTTCAGAAAGATTTCGAAAGAACTTGGGAGAACAAAAATTAAAAATATGGCTCAAAGGAGTTGCTCAAAGAATTATTTAAATGAAAACTTCAGCGGAATTGGTTAGAGACCTTCTCATCGGGAAATCAATTATAAAAAAAAATAAGTAAGGGGAAGACGTCAACAGAGGAAAAAAAGTGGGGGAGGAGGAATGTTAAATAATAATAATAATAATAATAATAATAAGGAAGTTGACATCGGAAGGAAGGAAAGGGGAAAAAATAATAATTTACAGTCACTATAACAGTAATGAATGATTAAAGGGGAAGACAAGATAGTTGACACCAGAAGGAGGAAAAAAATTTACGGTAACCATTAAGAGTATGGACGAGTAATAACGTTGACACCAGAAGGAGGAAAGGGGAAAATAAATATTTACGCGGTAACCCCAATAAGAGTATGGTAGCGTAAAAAAGAAAGAGACGATAGTTGGCTTCAGACACCATAAGGAAAAAAAAGGGCAGAATAATAATAATTTACGGCAATAACAATGAGAGGACGGACGAGGAAAAAAAAGGATCAGAGAAAAATGTTTGGCCACAGACACCGGGAGGGAGGAGGAAATGACAGAATAAAATTTTTTTTGAGGGTTTGGACGAGTAAAGAAGAAGAGAAGAGAAGAAAGGTGGCACCCTAGTGGAAAACCACGAGAACATATTTTTGCATAAAGGACAAACATGAAGTCGCAGACGTGGGAAGGTTTTTTGGGGCTGACAGAAAGGATGGGGGGTGAAGGGGGAGGGGGAGCGGAGGAAGGGTGGAAAAAAAATATCCGAAATGTTGAAAACGGTTTCAGAAACGCCGAAGATCTTCCGAAGGACAACGGCCACACACACACAAACACTGGTAATGACGTAGAGATGACGTAGAGATGACGTCAAATTCGATTCGATTTCACTGAAATGACGTCAGAGGGTGACGTAGTTGTGGGGGAAAGGGGGGTGGGAATCGTTTCTGGTTTCCCCCCCTCCACCAGTTCTTCATCACTTGAAACACGCAAAGCATCGAGCAATTAGGTAAATGGATTGATCAATATTTAATTGTCTCACTGTCCATGTTGTTTGTGAGTAAACTTAACACACACACACAGAGACAAAAAAAAGTAGTTCTGTAACTACCAGTTCAATTATTGGTCGTTTTAGGGATGAAGGGGAAGGGGCGTGAAGGGGGGCGGAAGGGGCGGAAATTACCCTTTAAGTAATTGCGCTGTGCACGCGTGTTTCTGCAAAAACCTATTTAATTTAATTCAAAAAAATTTTCAGACACGAAAACTGATCGATTGACTGACACGTCACACGTTACACGTTACACATCCACCAACTATTGAGGAAACTAACACGGGACAAGATGGCGGTCTTCATCGGTAACGATTTAGGACCAGAGCACAGTTAAATTAAAAAAATTATTATAATAAGGGAAAGAAGAGTCATCCGTAACTTATACAGATGAAGCGCAGTCAACAGTGAATTGAATTGAAAAGGGAGGAGGGGGTGGTGGGGGGGGGGAATAGTAGAGGGGCAGAAACGAAAAGCAGAAATCAAGAAAGGAGTAAGACAAGTATGATTCCGTTTGTCACCCTTCCATGCTCTTTAACTTGTGTACATCGAACACTGCGACGAAGAAAGTTAAAAAGGGGGAAATATGGAAAAAGGAATATATACTGCAAGGAGAAGAAATGAAAAACCCTAATGTCTGTCGATAAAATATTGTGGTATTAGAGGAGACTCGGAAACGTAATATAACAAATGGCATGAACGTGATACTGGAGAAAGAGTACATCATGAGGATTATTAGTAGAGAGAAAACCAAGGGGATTGGGGGGGAATGGTGGAAGGAAGGAAGAGTAGGCTACTACAGGCAAGAAAGAGGAATTTACTTACGGATAACTATGAATATTAGGAAAATTTTGGGATGGAGGAGCGTTATATGGGGTGCTGAAACGTGGACGGTAGGAGTTGTAGAATTTGAAAATAATAGAAGCTTTTGAAATCTGGTGCTGTAGAGGGGTCGATAGGGCAACTAACCTAAGCTACAGACAAAAAGAAGGAGGAAAGGGTGAAAAAAATAATAATTTTCGGCAAAGATAAGGTTTATGGACAAAGGAAGAGAAGTATGATGGCTAAAAGCACCAAAAGGGGAAAAAAAATGACAGAAGAATGATTTACAGTAACAATATAACAGTATAGGAAAGAAAAAAATTTTTCGGCAAAGATAAGGTAGGACAAAGGAAGAAAAGTATCAGTAACAATAAAAGATAGAAATAAATGACAGAAGAATGTTTTACAGACAACACAATATAGAAAAGGAAAAATAATCATTTTCGGACAAAGATAAGGTGTATATGGACTTAAAGTGAAGAGAACAAAGTTGATTACAGACACCAGAAGGAAAAAAAATGACAGAAGAATGATTTACAGTAACAATATAACAGTATAGATGAGTAAAGATGAAGAGAACAAAGTTGACCAAAGACCCCAGAAGGAGGAGGAAAAAGGACTAAAGAATAATTTCCAGTAACAATAATAATAATATTTGATGAGTAACGATGAAGAGAACAATTTTTTTTTCTACAGACAACACAAATAAAAAAAGGACGGAACAATGAACAATGATTTACAGTACCAATAAGGGTATTGGACTATTAAAGATGAAGAGAACAAAGTTGACTACAGACACCAGAAGAGGGAAAAAAGGACGGAACAATGATTTACAGTAACAATAAAAGTATTAGACGAGTAAAGATGAAAGAGAACAAAGTTTACTACAGACAACACAAATAAAAAAAACAGGAGAGAACAATGAACAATGATTTACAGTACCAATAAGGGTATTGGACGAGTAAAGGTGAAGAGAACAAAGTTGACTACAGACACCAGAAGAGGGAAAAAAAGGGACAAAAGAATGATTTACAGTAACAATATAACAGTATAGATGAGTAAAGATGAAGAGAACAAAGTTGACCAAAGACCCCAGAAGGAGGAGGAAAAAGGACTAAAGAATAATTTCCAGTAACAATAATAATAATATTTGATGAGTAACGATGAAGAGAACAAATTTTTTTCTACAGACAACACAAATATAAAAAAAGGACGGAACAATGATTTACAGTAACAATAAAAGTATTAGACGAGTAAAGATGAAAGAGAACAAAGTTTACTACAGACAACACAAATAAAAAAAACAGGAGAGAACAATGAACAATGATTTACAGTAACAGTAAAAGTATTAGACGAGTAAAGATGAAGAGAACAAAGTTGACTACAGACACGAGAAGGGGGAAAAAAGGACAAAAGAATGATTTACAGAAATGAATAAAGGTGAAGAGAACAAAGTTGGCTACAGACACCATACGGAAAAAAACGGACAGTAAGAGTTGCGAGAGAACAATACGGACAGATTAATTAGGCCATTTAGAGGGAATAGCGATGTGGAATATTAGGGAGGTTAGCATAAGGACAGAGGAATGTCCACGATGACGTCACGAGTATCTAAATTCGGGATCCAGAGTCGTGAATCGGGGTTTGCGACTGTCCGCTAATGACGACCCGAGGCGCGGAGGGATATTTTTTATTAGTTGTGAGTTAGTGGGATGCACAATGGAGGCTGCTCCAGTTGATGGTATCTGGCGGCGGTCACGCTCGCGCACCGGTGCGTGTCGCAGCAGCCAAGGTCGAAAGATACCATCAGAGAAGCAAACATCCAGCCAACCAACCTGAGCCATCGCTCGCCATGTCGTCATAGTCGTAGTCAAGAAGAAGAACAACCAACCACTCCTCACGTTCCGCTCACGGGGACGGCGATTATTAAAAAAAATATATATATACACGGCTGATTATCATTTACAACCCAGAGGTCTGGAGCGTGCAACGAGGTAAATGAGGTGTGTGTGTTTGTGTGTCAGAGAGAGAGAAAGAAAGAAACTAAATTAGAAATGGAGAATGAAAGTGGGAAAGAAAGAAATAAAGAAAGACAGCGAGGGAAAGAAAGAAAGAGACAGAAAGAAAAAGAGAGAGAGAAAGAAAAAGAGAGAAAGAGAAAGAGAGAGAAAGAGAAAGAAAGAGAGAGAAAGAAAGAAAGAGAGAGAGAGAAAGAAAGACAGAAAGAGGGAAAGAAATAAAGAAGAGAGAGAGGGAATGAAATAAAGAAGAGAGGGGGAATGAAATAAAGGAGAGAGAGGGAATGAAATAAAGGAGAGAGGGAATGAAATAAAGGAGAGAGAGAGAGGAAAATAAAGAAAGGAAAAGGGAAAGAAATAAATGAGAGAGGGAAAGGGAGAGAAGAGAGAGAAGAGAAAAGAAAGAAAGAGGGAAAGAAATAAAGAGAGAGGGAGAGAATGAAATAAATGAGAGAGGGAAAGGGATAGAGAAAAGAGGGAGAAGAGAGAGAAGAGAAAAGAAAGAAAGAGGGAAAGAAATAAAGAGAGAGGGAATGAAATAAATTAGAGAGGAAAGGGAGAGAGAAAAGAGGAGAAGAGGAGAAAGAAGAGAAAGAGAAAAGAAAGAAACAGAAAGATGGAAAGAAATAAAGAGAGAGAAGAAAGAAGGGAAAGAGAAGAGAAGAGAAGAGAAGAGAGAAGAAGAGAAAAGAAAGAGGAAAAGAAAGAAAGAAAGAAAGAGAAAGAAAAGAAAGAAAGAGAAAGAAGAAAGAAAGAAAGAAAGAAAGAAAGAAAGGAAGAAAGAAAGGGAAAAGAAGATAAAAGAGAGGGAGAGGAAAAATAAATGAGAAGAGGGAAAGGGAGAGAAAGAGAGAGAGAGAAGAGAGAGAAGAGAGAAGAGAGAAGAGAAAGAAAGAAAGAAAGAGGGAAAGAAATAAAGAGAGAGGGAGGGAAATAAATAAATAAATGAGAGAGGGAAAGGGAGAGAGAAGAGAGAGAGAAGAGAAAAGAAAGAAAGAAAGAGGGAAAGAAATAAATGAGAGAGAGAGAGAAGTGAGAGAGAGGGGGGAAGAGATAGAGGGGGAGAGAGAAGAACGGGAACGTCGACGTCACCGCCGCCATTGTATGCAAATGGACGTGATTAGCCTGAGACAAATGGCACGAACCAGGGCCCTGTCAATTCGTGCAACGCCTTGCAAACAACTCAACTCCGCTAATCACCGTCGCCGCAGCACTTGGACGGTCGATGACGAGCAACAGGGGCAACACTGTATAGCACACAACACCCTCGGCAGTCTTCTTGATGCAGATTCACGTCATCAAACCGACCTTTCCATTCCCGCATAACTAAAACAACTCCTAATCTGCTTAGTGTGCCTTCTGTAGAGGTTATTGAACTTTTCTTTTTTGTTTTTTTATTCCTCGGCCGTTGAAAATCCTTAGTAGTGTACCAGTTTACAGTCCCATAAGTTTTTTTTCTTCTAAATCTACAAATGCCATGAACGTAGGGACCTGTTTATATTTAAAATATTCAGTTTCTGAGGGTGTAAGGATAAGGAGCCATTGATTTCCCCGTCTTTCGGATGCCTAGTATCTTTGCCGTCTCTTCCCTCTGGTGATTGTCGCCCTCCGCCCTCCCAAATAGGGAAGGAATAAAGCAGCAGCATTTGAATAATGCGCCCCGGTGAAAATACTTTTCTAGTGGTGGAAGGACGACGACGCCGTCGTTTTTTCCACATTAAATATTTATGTTGCGGCCATTATAATTCGAGTTTAAATCTCACCTTCCCTCCCTCCCTCCCTCTCTGCCATGAAATATAACTCTCCCTCCCGGAGGGATTCCTGTGTGTGTGACAGTATTTTAAGCATGCGAGTGAGTGACTGGGGATGGAGAAACCTCCACTACCACTTGAATAAGGTTGGGATTTTTTCGAACACATGCAAATTCTAATATTAACCGGAATATATTAAAACAAAGCGCTGCTTGTCTTTCTAAACTGCAAACTAAAAAAAAAATCCCTTAGTTTTTTTCTCATGGTCAAGACCAGAATATATATTTTATTTTTAAATTATAAAAATACGGCAAAATAGCTCCGTAATTTAACATTTAGTAATTATAAATACAACGTTTCGTCAGTCTTTGAGGAATTTATGACCGTAGCTAAACAACAAAAAGAATTGTTAATGGACTTAGATGCAGATTCTCAGTCAACCTACAAAAAAAGAATAGGGAGAGAACGACAGAAAAGAGATTAAGAGAGAGAGAGAATAAGAGAGAAAAGTGGTAGGGAAAGAGATAGAAGTAACAGTGAAAGAGAAAGGAGAGAGGAGAGAGGATAAGAGAGAAAACGAGAGGAAAACAGATGACGAATGACAGAGAGAAGAGATAGTGAAAGGAGAGAGAGAAGAGGTAGGATGATTGAGAAAATAGATAAAGAGAGAGAAATAGGGAGAGGAAGAGCGATGATGAATGAGAGAGAAGAGAGAGTGAAAGAAAAAGGAGAGAGACGACAGAGGATAAGAGGGTAGAATAGAGAAAAAGAGAGAAAGACAAATATATGTAGAGAGAGAGAGAGAGAGAGGAAGACAGATGTTGAATGAGAGTGAAAAGACATAATGAAAGAGAGAGAAGATGTAGGATGATTGAGAAAAGAGATAAAGAGAGAGAAATAGGGAGAGGAAGAACGATGATGAATGAGAGAGAAGAGAGAGTGAAAGAAAAAGGAGAGAGACGACAGAGGATAAGACGAAAAAATAGAGAAAAAGAGAATAGAATAAATAGAGATAATAGCGAGAGGGAAGAAGGAAGATGATGAATGAGAGTGTGAAGAGAGAGTGAAAGAAAGAGAGACTACAGAATGAGATAGAAGAGAGTGGGAGAGGGAGGATGAGAGTGTAAAAGTGAGGGAGAGAGAAGGAGAAAGGGAAAAATAGACAGGGAAAGAGGTAAAGAGAGAGAAAGATCATGAGAGAGAGAGAGAAACTGAGAGAATGAGAAAGAAAGGAGAGAGAAATGAAGACTGATAATGAAAGAGGGAGGAGAGGGTGAAGAAGAGAGAGGAGTGAATGTGAAAGAGAGAAATTAGAGAGAGAGAGAATGTAAGTAAGGAAGAAAGAGAGATAGGGAAAGGAAGATAGTGAACGAGAAATAGGGAGATAAAGGGAGAGAAGAGAGAAGGACGACCCACCATTAGCCGGGGCACCTTGCAGGAAAAGGCTGGTAATAAAGAGCTTATTAACGGCTGCCCTTGCTGATGTTATCAGCGCAGGCGAAACTTTTCCATTATCCTCCGGAGCCAGGCAAGAGGAGATGTGCTTTGCACTCGATCTCAAAGCTCTGATAAATTAAAAACAACAGGGCGGAAGCGTGAAGTTATGCACCCACGAGTCAACCCCCTTTTAACACTACTTATCTTTTAAAAGAGCACTAATTTTCTCCTTGTTTCCGTACAGTGGTATATATTAATTAATTTAAAAAAAAAGAACCAGTGAAAACATTCTAGAGTGGATACAGAATATTAGAAACCGACGAATAGGACGAGGAGAAGTGAAACATAACAGCTGCAACAATGAACCGCCAGTGAGTGACGTCAAGACATCCGACCTCAACCACAATTTCAACTCGGCCCTGAAAATGTAATACGCTCTGAATTTTTTGCCCTTTCCCTGGATGATGGACAATTGCCCCAGAGATTTTTTTGGGGTGGGGGTTTTCCTTTGTTATAACCAACTTGTGAGGGGTTTTGTTCATCTGCTCCTTTTTTCTTTTTTGGACGAAGGGCCAGTGCAAAATTTCGGAGGAAAAGACCGAAATTGGGGGTAGCGTATCTTCTTTCGTCAATATTATTCCTTGGAAACTTCTTCGCAGTTTCCAGGACGTTGGGGGGAAAATCAATGATCCTTAGCCTAAATTAAAAATTAGGACCATCCTTGCGCGATTAATCAATTTCTGGCAATGAATTTCCTGTTTGGGGGGTGGGGGGGATGAAAATTTGAGTGTGTAACGCCCTCAAAATTATCTGATGGAGCCGCGGGGAAAAAAAAAACTTGGGTTATGATTCGTGTTCAAATTAATTATTAATTATTTTTGTTTGGAAGGAGGAGGAGAAGGAAGAGGAAACCTGGACAATTGTCCACATTTTTTTTTTTGGTTTGTTTCCCTCGTGTAGTAACGCAATGTTTGATCATCTCGTTTTACATTCGCCTTGGACAAGGAGCGTGCAGAAACCAAAGGAAGAGAGTGATTCTCTTCCTCTGAGGAATAGTGGTGACGTCATCTACCTACACGGAGGGGGAGGGGGAGGGGGGAGCTGCGTGTCGCGTGTCCAGACTTAGGAAGGAGTTGACGTTGAGAGGATAATAATAATAATAATAATAGTAATAATTGTCCCGCAAGTCGTTGCGGTGGCTTCTTCTCCTGCCATGTGTGAAAGGAAGGGACCGTCAGTTGTCTCTCTGCCCCGCGGAAGCGGATTCGGCAAGGTAGAAAATTAGTAGTTGCACGACGACGGTCACGGAATAAACATGGCGGCGGTGGCAGCACGTGTCTTCGTCGGTTAATTAGAGGGAGGAGTTGCGTGGACAAGCAAGCAAGCAGACAGCTGTCTGCAAGATGGACACCAACATTAATAATTTGTGTCTCGTCTCTCATCGTATCAGGACTGACATGTCCAGGGAGACTTTCCTTTCTTTCTGGTTCCTTACCGGGGATCTGTACCTCGATCCGGGAAATCGTCGAGGGGTCAATTTCTTGAGGATTTCACCGAAAAAGTGTTTGGAGGGGGGGAGGGGAAGCCTTGAGGCCGGTACAGTCCACGGAATTCTGTTCAGTCCTCGAGGTTGAGTTTGAACTAACCTCAGTTAAGGAAAGAGGGAGGGAGGGAGAGAGAGAGAATAGTAGCCACTTGTTGAGACAACCGATTGTTATTTTCCTCCGATACGTTGTAAATTAATAAACAACGCGAAAACGGGTACAAAGTTTTTATCTCTTTCTCTATCTTTTTCTTTAATCATTCTCTCTGCTCTCCTCTCTGTCCCTTTCCCTCTTCACTTTCACACTGTCTTCTCTCTCTTTCCTTTACATCCTCTGTTTCTCTCTATGTCTTTTCCAATCTCTTTACAACCCTTTCTCACGTTCAGGCCACGGTGATGAAAAGGTGCGAAAGCCGTTAGACGCTACGCACAATACAAAACTATCACTGTCTTTCATCATCCCTCTCTCTCTCTTTGTTTCTCACCCTCTCTTTTCTTTCCCTTTCCTCGTCTCTCTATCTTTATTTATTTGTGTCTCTCATATTTTATATTTTTTCTTTTTCTCTCTCTTTTCGTCTCTCAGCTTTTTGTCTCACTTTCTTTCTTGCTGTTTCTCTGTTCCTTTCACTATTTATTCACCTGTGTCTTTCTCTGTCCCTTTCTTTCTTTCTTTCTTTCTTTCTTTCTTTCTTTCTTTCTTTCTTTCTTTCTTTCTTTCTTTCTTTCTTTCTTTCTTTCTTTCTTTCTTTCTTTCTTTCTTTCTTTCTCTTTTCTTTCTGTCTTTCTTTCTTTTTTCTTTCTGTCTTTCTTTCTTTCGTTTTTTCTTTCTTTCTTTATTTTTCCTTCCTTCCTTTTTTCTTTCTTTTTTCTTTCTTTCTTTCTTTCTTTCTTTCTTTCTTTCTTTTTTTCTTTCTTTCTTTCTTTCTTTCTTTCTTTCTTTCTTTCTTTCTTTCTTTCTTTCTGTCTTTCTTTCTTTCTTTCTTTCTTTCTTTCTTTCTTTCTTTCTTTCTTTCTTTCTTTCTTTCTTTCTTTCTTTCTTTCTTTCTTTCTGTCTGTTTTTCTCTTTCTTTCATTCTCATTTTCTCTTTCTTTCTCTCCTCCTTTTTCTCTGCGTCTGGCAGAGTATTTATCAGTTTACCACTGTTTCTCTCTTCCTATTTTTTTCTGTATTTCTCTCTCTCTCTCTCTCCAAGGAAGAAGGAGAGGAAGAAGAAGGAAAAGGTGAGGAAGAGGTAGAGGAAAAATTTTCACCCCCTTTGTTAATCTGACGTTGAGGCTGTTCCGCCGCCTGTTGCCGCCGCCATCATCACGAGAAATCATAGAGATCTCAGGCAGTGGGACCGACGAGTCACGCAGAGGAACCCGCGCGAGTGCCTTGGACCGGACGGTAATTGGGGCTGCGCTATTTCTAAATTACCGCTGCAGGTACGTGTACGCGATGGTCTTTGTCTCCCCTCACCTCACCTCACCTCACCTCATCACATCTTTTTCTTTTAACATTGTGAGGAGAGAGAGGCTGTTGGTTTTTTTTTATTTCCCCACCCAGTGCACTAGTGACGAGGACGAGGAGGAGGAAGAAGAAGAAGAAGAAGGCCGCCGCCGTCAGAGTGAGTGGTAATGACTGCGAGAGGAAGAAGCGAGCCAAATCCACCATCCAGAGACGATTTCGCTCGGTCATTTCCACAGAGAGTCTCTCTCCCGCGTCTAGCGTCGGGGATGAGAAGTTCCCAATTACGGTAAAGTGGAGTTCTATTTGTGCGGTCACGAAGCGCTTGTCACTGCGGTTGATTGTTGTGGAAAGTGTCCGTGGGGGAGGAAGGGACGAGGAGGAGGAGGGTGTCTACCTTACCTGCCAGGACAAAGTAGTTCCGTGACGAGCCTCCCTCCCCCTCCCCCACACCCACACCCCCTGAGAGAGGTTACACACACACACACACAAGATCCTCATAGGACATCTCCACGATTCAATTAAATTTAATTCCTAGACAATCTCCTCACACGATCAGCGCTTGGTCGACACTATCGATCTCCTCCTCTTCTCCTCTCCTCCCTTGTAACGTGGCATACGTACACACACACGTTACCGCGCATTTCTTTTTCTTTTCAAATATAGTAATAATAATTCGCATGCGCGTAAGCAACAACGTCTCTGGTATTATGTTAGCAATCAATATCCCTGGTTGTAAACAGAAATATCTTTGGGTTCTCGAATACGTCATTTCCATTTATTATTATTAATTTTTTTTTCTCGCGTGATTAAATAAATTAATTTAAAAGTGTAACGTTAATATACGTACGTTTGATGTTAAATTGTTGACCGCAAAGGAAATTAATACTACCGAAGGTCACAAATGGTGAAAAATGCAATGAATAAACAGTAAACGGAAAAACAATTGAAGTTATATTTTCTTTGAACTGAACGTTGTTGTTGTTGATGTCTCTGTATTGTATTGCCTTTGCTTTGGAGCTGCTGGATGTGTGTGTGTTAGGGAGACATCCCAGGGAGTGTATCACACAGACGACGATTCATTGTACATCTCCAGGATTCAATTAAATTTAATTCCTAGAGAGTCTCCTCACGACACTATCGATCCTCCTCTCCCTTGTAACGTTACCGCGCATTTCTTTTCTTTTCAAATATAGTAATAATAATAATTCGCGCGCGCGTAAGCAACAACGTCTCTGGTGGTATTATTATGTTGTTAGCAATCAATATATCCCTCTGGTTGTTGTAAACAGAAATATCTTTGGGTTCTCGAATACGTCATTTCCATTTATTATTATTTTTTTTTCTCGCGTGTGATTAAATAAATTAATTTAAAAGTGTAACGTTAATATACGTACGTTCGATGTTAAATTGTTGACCGCAAAGGAAATTAATACTGAAGGTCACAAATGGTGAAAATTACAATGAATAAACAGTAAACGGAAAAACAATTGAAGTTATATTTTCTTTGAACTGAACGTATTATTCTTTGATGTCTGTATTCCTTGGCTTGGACGACGATTCATTGTCTGTATACATTTATATATATAAACAATCTATTCAATTAGTTAATTGAATAAATTTACTTGAATAATTTTAATTCATATAAGTCAACCGAAATTGTTTGTTTCCATTGTCATTAATTATATATATTCATTTCAAAAAAATATTACACATGTACTTTGTACGTTGAAACCAGAGACTGTATCAAACTCGCCCCTGGCTGATGACGTCACGTCAGGACCAGTGACGTCACGACGCTTGCATTTCCCCTGAGACGCGAACTCAAAAGCACCACCAGATCCTGTTCTCCTCTTCTTTCCAGTCCATCTTACTACTGCTGCTGGTGCAACAGAAACCACAGCTACAACCATCATACCATGGTACAGCAATACCGAGAGGAAAAAAAACTACTACTGGCCAAAAATATTATACCCCCATTAGGCCTGAGGGCTCGTGTTTTCTTCATGCATTATAAAACGGTTTAACCTTTATGTAAAAAAATATAAATAATAATAAAAGTTGTTTATTCGTTTTGATACGAATATTTATTTATGTAATGTCGCACGCTTCTACTGGAGCAAGGGACTGCTACTGTTGTACGGGGGCTGTAGGATATGAGAAAAAAATAGTTTTCTAGGACGAGGAGGGAAGGGAGGGGAAGGAGGGAGGGAGGGGGAGGGGAGTCGAAGCAAAGAAAAAAAGGTTGGCAAATCCCGTCTGTAATATTTCCCGTAATTTCTTCACACTCCTAAACTCTTCCCTAGAGAAGAAGCAGACGCATTCATTATTTATTTATTTATTTATTCACACAATTCACTTCAGAAATAAATTTATTGAGACAATGTGGAAGTCAATTGTTCCAATCCCGATAACCTATTGTAAATTGCTTTACCTGGTTGTTTCCCCCCCACGCGGTTCCCCTACGTTTTTTTTCCTTCTTCACTCTTTCTCTTTTTCTTTCTTTCTTTCTTTCTCCTTGCTGAGTGTTCTTTGTCGTCGCCGTGTCCGTCGGCTCGTGTTGTTGCGACTTTCTTGTCTTCACGTCTCTCATCTGTATTCTCGGCGACGTCGTCGTTGCCATACACGGCGCATGACTTACGAGCCAAATCACTTCTCTCTCTCTCTCCCCCTTCCCTTCTCTCTCTGTGTGTGTGTATTTGGCTACTGCTGCTTGTTGTACTGAATATAATGGAATAACGTTGTTGAAGGGTCAGACACGGAAGAGGAGGAGGAGGAGGAGGGAGGGGGTTGGATTGAGGGAAATGAATGCTGTTAATGTTGGTATTAGTGATTTGGCAGCAGTGTGAGAAACCTTATACAGTAGTTTAGGTTCCGTACAGAGGGAGGGAAAATATCACACACAGTGTGACTGTCCTTGAGAAATAAAATTAAGGGGAGACACCAGGGAAAAAAAAGAAGAAGAAGAAGGAATTGTTAAACGAAGTCTTGGTCATGGTGATGAAAAGGTGTGACAGACGCGCGTGGGTAAAGAGAGATTGGGGGACAGGATTTAGATAAATATTGCTGGTAACAGGAGAGAGGGAAGCTGGGAGGAGGAAGAGGGGGAGGAAATTTCATCGTCTTCCCCTCGTGTCTCTCTCTCTCTCTCTCTCTCTCTCTCCAGCTAGCCAAGGATACTGTAATTCAATTGGAGAAATTTGGTATGCATAACACAACAAAGTTGTTGCTTGGTTCATGAATAATGGCCACAATCGCTGGTCAGCAACATGGAGGATACAACTCCCCCTCCCTCCCCCTTACCACTGAGGACAAGGAAATAGTACTCAAGGAGGTTATTTCAATTCTCAAACTGGAGAGTCGCAATGTGACTGTATTTCTGTGTATCGATCACAGTAGAATGATGTGTGTGTGTGTCCCGCATGGGTGGATGAGGGAGGGAGAAAAAAAATCTTTGCAAGAAAAATCGACTACGCGATTTGGTGCCCGGATTCACATGGATTTTATCTTGCCTCTTTATACAGAGAGAAAAGGACGGAGCAGAAAGGAAGCCAGAGAGAGAGAGAGAGAGAAGGAGAAAGAGTCGAAGCGAGAGAAAAGGAGAAAGAGTCGAAGCGAGAGAAAAGGAGAAAGAGTCGAAGCGAGAGAAAAGGAGAAAGAGTCGAAGAGAGAGAAAAGGAGAAAGAGTCGAAGAGAGAGAAAAAGGAGAAAGAGTCGAAGAGAGAGAAAAAGAGAAAGAGTCGAAGAGAGAGAAAAAGAGAAAGAGACGAAGAGAGAGAAAAAGAGAAATAGACGAAGAGACATTAAGAGAGAAAGATCATTTTTTAACCTGGGGATTTCATTTTGAGGCCAAAATTCACATCCGCACGTAGTATGTAGGACTTTCTAACCAAGATCCCGAAGAAGAGAGACGAATATAGAGGAGAGGAAGCGTCAAACAGAGAGAGAATGAAAGGAAGAAACTAGGAGAGGAAGAGCATATTAAGAGGAAGAAGGTGAAGAAACTCAGAAAGAGAGAGAGAGAGAGAGAAAAGATGGAGTAAGAGAGAGAGAAGGAATGAGAAAAAAAACAGATTTTTTTGGCCTTTCTCTAGTTCCTTCTCTCACACTATCTTCGTCTCTCTCTCTCGCTCTGTCGTTAAATATCGATAATTGTCGAATCGATGTGCAGACAATTAATTGCAGACAGGAAGCGTAAAACAGACTGAAAGAAAGAAAGAGATCAGGAGAGAGAGAAACAAAAAGAGAGACAGAGAAAGAGAGAAAGAAAGACAGAGGTGAATAAATAGTGAAAGGAACAGAGAAACAGCAAGAAAGAAAGTGAGACAAAAGCTGAGAGATCCGACTTATTTCAATGTAAGGTATTGTATCTCTCGAGCATAATATTATGACGCATGTCTTGAGTGGTTTCTTGTCCTGAGGACCGGCAGGAAGGTTTTTCCACCATCACCACGGCGGCCGCCGCCGAGGATTTGAGCTGAGTTGAGCTTCGCTCCTCGCCTTTTCGTTTTTGCCCTCCTCCTTGTCCGCGTGCTTCCCTGGCTGGCTGGAAGTTGAGTGACCACTGTCTGCAATTAGCTCGTGCCACTGCGGTTTCTTGCAGCAGAGTCTGGGGCGCCGGAGCGAGTCTCCACAGGCCACAAAAGACCTTACACCAGCACGATCGGGAAGATAGGAAACTTCGGCGGCGGCGGCGGCAACTCCGTTCCCCTCACCCACCACCTTCTCTCTCTCTCTCTGCATTCTTCACATTAACTTGATACACACCCGGAGAAAAACACTGTGAGGGATGCCATAACCATGTGTAAAGAAATTTAAATTTAAAAAAAAAGACCTTGCAGAGGCAATAGAAAATCTTCTGACGTCACTGCTCTGGTTTTCCCCCCAAAAAATTAATAATAAAAATTACCTAGTGAACGGTTGGCGGATTTTAATTAAACATTTTTTACAGCTGTAAAGAAATAGATGTTTGCCTGTCATCAAAGAAAGGGTTTCAAAATTTCGATGTACATTTATTTAATGGCGCCCAACGTGGGGACTAATTATTTCACTTTCTGCTAGCATTTACGTCGGGAGATTATATATTTATTGAACCCGCGTTGGCGGCTGTTTGTGCCTGTATATTTATTGACCTCGTCTTAGAAACAAAGATGGCGTCGTCCGATATGGTGACTGTTAGTTCTGCTGGCACTTGCTTAAGTTTATAATTTTAACCCCTGCCTTGGGACACCCTAAAATGGCGTCGCAGATGTCGACTGTTATTTTACGTTCTGCTAGGACATTTCTTAAGTTTTTATATATTTATTGATCTTGCCATAGCAACGGGAATGACGTCCAAGATGGCGTCTCTATTATTTCACGTTTTTTTCTGGCACTTCAGTTTATATTTTTTTTTTTAGTTTTGACTTGCGACCGAAAATGGCGACTATTAGTTCACGTTCCGCTTGCACTTTTCTTAAGTTTATATATATTTATTGATCTTGCCATAGCAACGGGAATGACGTCCAAGATGGCGACTCTACTATTTTACGTTTTTATGGCATTTCAGTTTATATTTTTTTTTTAGTTTTGACTTGCGACCGAAAATGGCGACTATTAGTTCACGTTCCGCTTGCACCTTTCTTAAGTTTATATATATATATATATATATATATATATTTATTGATTCGTCGTGTTAGTTACATGTTCTGCTAGCAGTTACCTAAGTTTATATATAAATTTATTACTCTTTTTCTTGGTAACAATAATGGCGTCCAAGATGGCGACTCCTTTTGCTAGCTCTTATCTAAGTTGATATATTAATTGACTTTGTTTTTCAAACCAGACTTGCGTCCAAGATGGCGACTGTTTACTATTGTTCTGCTAGAAACATGGATCATGACGTAGCAACACAAAATGGCTTTCAAGGGGGGCGATTATCAGCTTATGTTCTCCTACCACTTCATTTTCGTTACTTTTGAATGTGATCTTACCATAACCCTCGTCCCTCCCCTTTTTCCTCCTATAGTTTCGTTTAAATTAACCTTTTTTCCTGTCTCTTTCTCTCTCCCTGTTCTGAGCGCACCGCAGGGTACAAGCTACCGTGGCCGGTCTTCAATCTTACGTCATAAGTGGTAAGAGGCTTCATTTACCAATTTTTCCTCTCCCGGAAGCTCCCGTGTGTGGCTGACCGCAAATGTGGCACCGGCGGGCTTCTCGGGAGGGAGCCCAGGTGTAACGCTGGTCGATAAACCACAACAGCTTCGACCTTAACTCACTCAGCGTTCTCAAACTTGTAATTTTCCCATCGCCTCCCTCTTTCGATCTTTCTCTGGGGACTATTCTACATTCTGTACACCAAGTTTACTTTCCTCTGTCCCGAAGAACCGACCTTCGTCTTCTGGAATCTCTCTCTCTCTCTCTTTCTCTCTCTATCTTTATCTATCTCTCTCTATCTTTATCTATCTCTATCTCTCTATCTTTATCTATCTCTATCTCTCTATCTTTATCTATCTCTATCTCTCTATCTTTATCTATCTCTCTCTATCTTTATCTATCTCTCTCTATCTTTATCTATCTCTCTCTATCTCTCTCTATCTCTCTATCTTTATCTCTCTCTATCTCTCTATCTCTCTATCTTTCTCTCTGTATCTTTATCTATCTCTCTCCATCTTTATCTATCTCTCTCCATCTTTATCTATCTCTCTCTATCTTTATCTATCTCTCTCTATCTTTATCTATCTCTCTCTATCTTTATCTCTCTGTCTCTATCTCTCTCTATCTTTATCTATCTCTCTATCTTTATCTATCTCTCTCTATCTTTATCTATCTCTCTCTATCTTTATCTATCTCTATCTCTCTATCTTTATCTATCTCTATCTCTCTATCTTTATCTATCTCTATCTCTCTATCTTTATCTATCTCTATCTCTCTATCTTTATCTCTCTCTCTCTCTTTATCTCTCTCTCTCTATCTTTATCTCTCTCTATCTTTATCTATCTCTCTCTATCTTTATCTATCTCTCTCTATCTTTATCTATCTCTCTCTATCTTTATCTATCTCTCTCTATCTTTATCTATCTCTCTCTATCTTTATCTATCTCTCTCTATCTTTATCTATCTCTCTATCTTTATCTATCTCTCTCTATCTTTATCTATCTCTCTCTATCTTTATCTATCTCTCTATCTCTTTTTTTATATCGTTCCACCTCTTGGTCCTTAAAGGACTTCCACCCGGATCATTACAATTTTTTTTGTGGAATTTTGTTTTAAATTTATATATCAATTTGTTTTTTTTTAAAAAAAAAGCAACAAAAAATTTAATGTTTCAAAAAATTTGTATTTTTACTTTTGTAGATGACTATGGCAATCCAGAAAGCTTCTTTTTGTCCTTCAATTCTTAATTGTAAAATTTTGTATATTTCTTGTGTAATATTATATTTGACGTATCCTATTTCCCCAACCGAGGACGAATGGATTGAATAATAATAATAAATCTAAAAATCTTCTTCTTCTAAATAAATGTTGAAATCAAAACTAGATTATATAGTTTTGGTTATTTAAGAGACTGATTAAAATAATTAATAATGAAAATCAGTCCTTTAATAAAATTTAATAAATTCCTTTTCAATTCAGGAAAAAAAAATTAATTGGTTCCGTTCCGCGGACATCCCAGAACTCCCTTGGGTCGGACAAAGAAACAGTGCTGTATTATCCCACCTCTTTTCTTTCCCTTTCCTTCTTCCGACCTCTTATAACTAAGCCTTCCTTGCAACATTTAATTCACCTGAAACTACTGTGAATTTTCTCATTCGTCTGAGATTTGAGGCTGGTGAACTCGGCACGTTTGCAATCTTATCATTCCTAATGTGGAGTGTTTAAGGGGGGGGAAAATTTTTTTTTTAGTATTTTAAATGTTTCACAGTTCCTTTGTAACCGTTCTGTGAACGACGAAGTCACGCCTTTGAGTTTCAATTCGCTGGCTGGCTGACTGGTTTTAGATAATAACGGGTCCAATTATAGACCCTTGTGGCAAGCCATCAGGGGCGCATTTTTTGGGGATTCATCACTTGAGGAGGCACCTTTCGACGGGAAAGAAGGTGAGTGTGGGGTGGGAGGGTGGGGGGTTGAGACATGTTTTCCAGCAGTTGAGTTTCTCAAGTGGAAATGGTTAGCCGTGGGCATCTGGGAAAGGAGGAAGAAGAACCTGTTTGTGTAGGGGGGCGTGTGTAATTATCGCGCGCGGGGGCAGATGTGCCACAACACCTGGCTGGCCCCGTCCCTCCGCTGCTGCAGGTTACTTACTGTCTGTAGCTTGTGGCAAACATCGTCCTCCATTGAATGGAGTGAAAGAGTTAGCAGCCAGCTGCTGCTGCTGGTCCACCACGGCGGATTACGATCTCCGCTGGAGATGGGCCACGCGACCTGCTATGTGGTTGGTTCAGGTACCTAGCCTAGCCAACCCACACCACCCCAGGGTGCAACCGTGCGCAATAAGCTCCCCGGGGACAAACAGCTACACACCACACACACAAGAAACAAGCCATCGACAACAGACGCGGTCACGCTCTCTGCAGCGGCGGCGACGACGACGATGATCACGACGCGTGCCAAGCCATATGCGACGCAGGGGAACGAACGGCCAATCCCCTTTAAATAGAGGCTGTTGCATTCATCTCATAAAACTCCAAATGTAAGGGCCACCCTTTAAAAATAAAGTGGACGTTGGCGGCGGTGATGATGGACTTGGTATACGGTAAATAGCAGGTAGCAGCCAGCGGCCGGGATGGGACCATTCGGCGCGGCCACTTGGGCGCAGCCGTTTCGGCGCGAGCCAGTTCGGCGCGAAACACGCATAGCATTACTAGACATAAAGCGACCGACTCGGCACGAAACTCTCATTAATAGGCATATAATTTAATGTTTATCTAAATTATTAAATATATAGTCCTAAACATAAGTAAGAAAATAAAACTGACTAAGAAAATTGATTATTTATGTTGTGTTATTAATGTATGAATTTTATAAAGTTTTCTGGTGTCTAATAAACACAGCATGGGGATAAATAGAGGGAAAACCAAGGTGATGAGTTATGTAGTGTAGGAAATAGTGGGATAAGAAAATGTTGTAGATTGGGAAGAGATATTTTGAAGATAGTAATGGAATTCTGCTACTTTAGGCACCATAACAAGGGATGGTAGAAGCATAGTAGACATAAAGAGTAGGATAGGACCGGGCAAGAAAGGCTTCGGCAAAGAAGAATTTCCTTTACGGCTATGGGATATCATTCCTAAAAGTGTTGGTATGGACCGTGGCGTTGTATGGGTGAGAAATGTGGACGATAGGAGCTGCGGAAACGAAAAGAATAGAAGCAATTGAAAATGTAGTGCTATAGGCGAATGCCGAATCGTCCTAGACCCGCCAGCGGCTGTCTCGACTCCGGTCGATAATACTTCGATATATTGATCTCGAAACTTTTATAATTTCTGAGGATAACACGATTACAGAGTTTAAATTGTTGCTGGCCGATTGGTGTTTTGATAATAACGGGGCCCCAATTATTGTCCCCTGTGGAACGCCAACAGTAGCGGATTCTTGCGTTCGACCTCTTTGATAAGACACCTTTTTAACAAGTGGTCTGTACAGAAGGGATGAGACGTTTTAAATAATTGATATAGTAAATTTTTTCACAAATAATGGTACAATTATCGACACCCTTCGACAAGTGGTCAGCACAGAAGGAGAGAGGAACGTTCAAAATAATTAATATAGATCGTTTTGTAATAACAATGGCACAATTGAGAGACGCTAAAAATAATTAACATCGTACTTTTTTAAAATAAATAATAATGGTACAATTATTGTTCCTTGTGGTACACCAACAGGGGTGCATTTGATATCTTGATAAGACATCCTTCGACAATTGGCCAGTACAGACGGGATAGAAAGGTTCCAAATTACTAATATAGTACTTTTTGTAATAATAATAATAATTGCTTAATTATCGTCCATTGTGGAACACCAACAGTAGCGGATTCTAGGGGTCGATCTGTTTGATAAGACATCCTTCGACAATTGGCCAGTACAGAAGGGAGAGAGGAACGTTCAAAATAATTAATATAGTACGTTTTGTAATAACAATGGCACAATTGAGAGACGTTTAAAATAATTAACATAGTACTTTTTTTAAAAAAAAAATAATAATGGTACAATTATCGTCCCTTGTGGTACACCATTCTTGTCTTTGATATCTTGATAAGACATCCTTCGACAATTGTTCAGTACAGACGGGATAGAAAGGTTCCAAATTACTAATATAGTACGTTTTGTAACAATAATAATAACAATAATAATAATGTTACAATTATCGTCCCCTGTGGAACACCAACAGGGAACGCATTCTCTATCTTGATTCTACACCCTCATAACAATAAATGATACCAACACAATATATGATTTGCTGACTTTTATAGCGTCTATGCTTGATACAGAACTAATTCTTTTAGATGTATTAAAATTTCCAATGCAAATATTAATTATTTTAACTAATGACGCAAAATTAAAGATTGTATATTTAATTAAATATTTGATTAACTGTTATTTAATTAACTATTTACCCCGACATTTCTTTAATTACTTGACCGTGTACTACAATTGTTATGGTGAGCAGACACAATCCAATTAAAAAATTACCTGAAAAAGTCGGCAAAGTTGAACGAAACGTTAAAAAAATGTGAGATGTTTTTGGGGTGAGTGGGATTATATGCAATCGCGTTGGAAAAAAAGGAAATCAAATCCCAAAATTGCTTGTTACTAATTTATATAGACTATATATACAGGTCTATTAGTTCTCAACTAAGGGGTAAATCAAGTAAGAATTAGTAGGTATATATAGCCTATGTAATTATTATACTATGCTAATGTTCTTATTATAATTTTCTATTTTATTTAATGATTATTACATTTTTAATTTAACTACATTATGATTTAAATGATTGTGTAATGGTTTTATAAAAATTATTTAAGATATGTAAAATAAATTCATTTTAAATTTGTATTTTTATGACACTTTGATTTGTTAAAATTAGACTGAGTGTAGTTTTTTTATTGTGCTTAACTTGTTGTGATGATCTGTTCTTTTTTATTATATTTAAAGTTACTTAAATGATAATACCATTTATACATTATGTTTTTATTTGGAGGTTATTAAGGTTTAATTTACATTTAAAAATAAACTAGTTAATATTTTTTTTAATTATTATACGATCTATTTTTGGGTATTTTGTTATTGTAATATTTGTATTTTTAATGTTTAAGTATATATACATTTCATAAAATTGAGATATTTACTTTTTTTATTGCTTGTTTATTTTTTATTGTTATCATTTTATATATATTTTTTTAAATTCGATTTATTATGAAGGTTTAATCAAATTATTATCAGTCTTATATTGTACTAAATACAATTCACGTAAAATCGTGGATTCTTCAATAACCAAACGTCAAATGAACATTTAAAGCAAACTAAGCGACAAGAAATCACAAAAATAAGAAACCTTAGAGATACTCAAAACTACAGTCAAAACAAAAAAAACAAAACAAACAAAAATACCTACCATAAATAATACAAAACAAAGATCTAAAATAACCAAAAAAAATCAAAATAAAAAACGAAATATTGATAAACAGTAAAATAGAAACCTAAAAAACAAAAGAAAAACACTAATACCCACAAACACTACACTAAATAGACAAAAAAACAATTGAAGCAAAACAAAAAATAATGATGATTCAAACAGACCCCGATGGATATAGAAGCTAACCTAGCCACCAAGACACACTACG